>BEHA01005681.1:0-10960 GCA_002897215.1 Eschscholzia californica subsp. californica | reverse complement strand
TTCAGATACACACTATTGAAAACTTGACACTATAAACCATGTCAGACAACTCTGATAAACATATGGTCGCTTATCTAATGAGACCCAATAGCTCATATAATGAGAGAAGACTATTTGCAGAGTTATGTCACCATTAATGGATGACTAAAGAGATATTCTATCGACACAACAACAAATTTGTTTTGAAAACATTGAAAGCAATTGCCTACGAAAATTCAAATGCACAATATTAAAAACTTGACACTACAGACCACGGGAAACAACTCTGATAAACATAAGGCAGCTTATCTAATGAGACCCAATAGCTCATATAATGAGAGGAGACTATTTGCAGAGTTCTGTTACCATTAATGGGAGACGAAAGAACAAATGCACACTATTGAATTGGCAAAAGTACCCAATAGTGCATATATGCGGATTTTTCTAATGAGAGGAGACTATTTGCAGAGTATATTCAAGACTGCCCTAAGACATGGCGGGTTATCGATACAAATGACAGCTGATATATATATATCAATATGTAGTCAAATGCCTATGAAGATGTCACCTTAACGAAGGAAAACAAACAAAATCGAGTGGGGTAAGTAAGGTTGCTGGTCAAATAGGCTAAAGAAGAAATTCAGATTTCTTTTGAATCACCTAATAGGCTAATCTAGACACAACTCTATTGAATTGGCAAAAGTATAGGCAACCACCACAACTACCAAAAAAAAAATAGAAACAGCAGGAAAAAGCTCATTTCGGAAGGTTTCTTTTAAAAAAAGTGTACTTTCAGACATTGCCTAAGTTCATACTATGCCTAGATAACTTTGTCAACGACATCCCATTAATCTCTTCAAATAACATGAATATGTATGTGTCTCTGTGACGGCCTGTGTAGCAGGATAAGTATACTAACTTTAACAACAGCTGGTTAACATTAGTTGGAACTTGACAACAATACTAACCTTTGTGTAGCGATGGAAGTTGACAACACTATTGGACACAAAATGTGAACACTGTTGGATACAAAATGTGAATGTGTAAGTTATTTGGGGAGGTCAAACATGTTATAGAAAAAGACTACAAACCAATTAAACATTGACAACAATACTAACCTTTGTGTAGCGATTGAAGTTGTAGATGTCGAACACTGTTGGACACAAAATGTGAACACTGTTGGATACAAAATGTAAAAGTGTAAGTTAGTTGGGGAGTTTTGTCAAACATGTTATTGGCAACTGAAATATCTCAATATATATGTAAACTCAACAGAAAATTCTGTATACAAAGATACTACATATGAAGTAAGAAATTCTCTATAGAAACAAACCAACCATCTACAAACTACAAAACAACTATTGCTGTAAAACAACTACAAAATTATGTGAACTGAAATTTCTCTAAAACAACTACAAAATTCTCTATGTCTCTGTAGAAACAAACTAAACAAAAAAAAAAAAAACTACAAAACAAATACAAACCAAATACAAAAACAACTACAAATTTTGTGGACTGTAATTTCTCTAAAGCAACTACAAATTTCTACAAATTTTTACTGTAATTTCTACAAATTTTTGGAAGAGAGATGTTTTCAAACTTACCAATATACATAGATTTTTTAAGGATGGTGATTACAGACTTTCTCAACCATAGTTTTATAGTGATCTTGATGGATGGAATCAAGGGGATTCGAGCGTTAGGGATCATTGACAGAGATCTCCGTTAGGAATGGGAAGAGAGATGTTTTGAAATTGAAGATTTCCGTTGAAATTGATCATTGAGAGTCATTTAATGCCTTCACGCATGATTTTCTGAATTGGTAAGATTGATTGGAAGAGAGATATTTTTAAACGGAAGATTTTAATGCCTCGACTGATGATTTTCTCAATTTTGACGGCCAGATGTGGAATGTCAGCATCTCTAACGGTGTGATTTAGCGAAAGACGTTGGGTTACTTTTAACGTTGAAAATTTTAAGGTGAGATTTAGCGTAACAAAAGACGGACGACCAGATTTATCTCTGGGTTTGTCTTTTTTTTGTCATAGTTTTGTCCCAGTCAGCACTCATCATTCTGTTTTATATAATAGATATGTTATTTAATGCAGAACTGCAAGTATATTTATGTAAATCTGCATCTTCAAGTGTAGCACTACCACAAGTTATATAAGTTTTATCCGTCATAAAAATTATTTACCTTATCAAGCTATGATGTGAAGTTAGATTAACTATGATTGATTGTTTGTGTAAAAAAAATTGATTGATTTTTTTATTAAATATGTATTGATTACAGATGCAAAATAAGATACTTTATGGCAGGATGAACTAGAAAATCAAATTTTTCATAGCGCTTATAAGTGATAAAAAACAAACGACGTTACCCATATAAATAATAAAAATACAAACGGCACTACACCTATTAAGTGATAGCACTTAGTAAGTGAATATCACTTATTAAGTGCTATCACTTATAATTGCTAAAAATATCAAACAACCTCTTAGAGGGTGTTTGATTTTTTAGCACTTCTAAGTGCTACCACTTACTAAGTGATAATCACTTAATAAGTGATATCACTTGTAAGTGATATGGCGTTTGTTTTCTATCACTTCTAAGTGCTTGATTTTTGTTTTTATATTAATTCTAAACGTCATAAAAATGAGAAATTGTCTATTTTGACCTTAAAGTATTTACATATTAGCATTTCATACTATTTCATTATGCTCGCGAGTTTGGATACAAGAGAATTACTATTTATGAATGTTTTATGTCGAAAATATTAACCTCAAGTAATTAAAAATTATGAAGGAGAAATAACTTACGTTGCATCATGGAGTTTGGGTGGTTCCGTGATTAATGAAGGAAGAGATGTGAAAAAAAGTTAAGAGAAAAACTTAGGTGAAGGATGAGTGAAGAAGGAAAAGGGTCCTTGATAAAGTCATAAAAAGATTTTTTTTTACTTATAAATTGTTTAAGATTTTCTCTTTAGTTATAATTACATTGGTAATTATTATATTCGGTAGGGATAGAAATGTCTTTTTTAGCACTTAGAAAGTAAGTGCAAAAAAATAAGCTCCAAGTTGGAGCTTACTTTTTTGCACTTACTTTGACCCCACTTACAAGTGATATTCACTTATTAAGTGAAAAAACAAACGGCCTAAAATTGCCGGCCCGCACTTATTAAGTGAAAATCACTTAATAAGTGCAAAAATCAAACACCCTCTTAGTCCCGAGCTACAAACTTGGACCTAACCTTAACTCGACTTGGACCTAACCTTAACTCGGCTCAGGCCGCTTCTCAGTTGAAGCAAGAGCTAAGATATTATACTAAAATGACACTCAAGAAGTAAGTTGAAGAGATAGGTTCCTTCTCCAGTTCTTTACGTCATTACACTAACCTTGAAGGTCTGACTCGAAGATTATTATTCACTGATGATATATTTTACACTTTTTTCACGAACATGTTTTTCTCATCAATCATACCCTCACAATATAATACAAAAAATGAGTACAGTTTAGATCATTCTGAAAACTTTTACCCATGTGTTCTGAAACTTCCCTTGAAGTGTTAATGGTAACATGGATGGTTAGTAAAGCTTGAAGGTTCAACTAATATAGAATTGACTTTCCTGATAATTTGAAAGTCGAGAGGAGCAACGCGGGATTCGACGTAGCAGTCTCATTATTCTGACTGGTTCCAGAAAGACAAATTTTGACATCAATAGGTAGCACTTCAAAACTCGACTTCGACCCCTTTTTTTTATCAAGCTAGCTTTAGGTTTTGTTATGTGCTCACCCAAAGGCGAAGGGTTAACAAAAAGATATAGATTTTCTCCTTTGACTCCACCAACAACCCCACCGTTAACCCCACCGTTAACTCCACCACCACCAGTAACTCCGACCTCAAGCTTCCTGGTCGGTGTCTCTGAAATTTCACTCTCATCTTCCTCGGACATTGATATTTTTATAAAGGAACCCATGGAAGGGTGTAGTTCAAAATCTTGTTGTGGACCAAACAAAACAATATCCAAAGAAGAATCACACATTAAAGAGAGACATAGTCATCCCAGGAATAAGTATATTTTAAGATTTTAGCAGTGAGATTTGCATCTTTTTTGTCCAACTCCAAAATGCTATGAAGGGATTCCTATCAGACTAATAAGTCTGGTAGATATGGAACCTACAGCTCAAGGCTACCCATAGACATAAACTCACTACAGAGTTGGACCTCTCCAAAATCAAATGGAACACAATGTTAAGTTGGTTTTGTTTTTGTGAAGAAGCTATTAGGAACTTGCTCCTGTTTCTATTGGCAGGATCTCTCCAAATCAAATGGAACGATTTGAGTATATTGATGTCTCCATGAATCCGAGGAAACTCGCGAGTAAACAAGAAAGCGACAATTGCCCGTTAGTGTGTTAAGACGAAAAACAATTAAACCATAAAAGCAACAATCTAGGTAAGCAACCGCACATAAACACAAAAAGATTTAAATTAGGAAAAACAGGATCATATAGATTTATCAAGAGTTAGTGAATATATAAAACCGAAAACACGGGGTTGCCCCAAAACTAGAAACTAAATTTTGGCGTGGTTTGGTATCGACCCATATTAAAGACACCTTTCAAAATAATGAAATAAGAACAAGATCGGTATGTGTTTATGGATCGGTAAGAATGGTTTCAAAATTCATGTCTAGAGGTTCAACAAACTAATTGTCTCTTTCTTTACCAGTCTCCACAAATACAAAGGATGTCATACGCTACTTCCTACTTACATACATGTTTAATGTAAAATATGAAAACACTAAATAAACTGTTTGAACATGATGAAACATCAAGCGGGGATAGCTCAGTTGGGAGAGCGTCAGACTGAAGATCTGAAGGTCACGTGTTCGATCCACGTTCACCGCAATCATTTTTTTTTTCTTGACATGGTTTTGTAGAAGTAGTTCAAAGCACCATTGTTCGATAAGAAAATGTGATGCCAACATTTATAATGAAAAAAGATTTTAGCTTTTTGATATTAGTGTTTGGATTACACAAGGATAAAATGTCGGCGGTCGCACATATATAGACAGTACCACCACCGGTCCACAGCCACCATATAAGAAATTTTACCTTCCACATATATCCCCCTAACCATAGTACACCTTCACAAACAATCCGAAAACCAAAGTTGCCCCAAAACTAGAAAAGAAATTTTGGCTAGCAAAACAAAATTGTTCGATGAGAGGTTCGGTATCGACCCACATTGAAGACACTTTTCAACTTGATAAAATAAGAACAAGATCAATATGTGTATGGATCAATAAGAATAGTTTTAAGAAATTCATGTCCAGAGGTTCAACAAACTAATTTTCTCTTTTTTTACAGGCCTCGACACGTAAAAATAACAACACAAGATGTCATAAAGCTAATTACATATATTTTAATGTAAAAATGAAAACAAAAAAAATTTGATT
Source organism: Eschscholzia californica subsp. californica (assembly GCA_002897215.1). NCBI lineage: Eukaryota > Viridiplantae > Streptophyta > Magnoliopsida > Ranunculales > Papaveraceae > Eschscholzia > Eschscholzia californica. The sequence continues at coordinate 5,519 of BEHA01005681.1, read as the reverse complement.
GCAACCCAAGATATTGTGTGAAGGGTAATCCCTGTAAAGCAATCAATCTCTTCCAAGAGATGGTAGAGATGCAACATCATGGCATTTTTCCTAATGAAGAATTGCTTATTAATTGAACTTTGAATACTTAATATATATAGAATTAGATCAGTTACTAATTCCTTAAAATTCTTTCTCAACTAAGGAAACCAGATTTTCATCAAATTTTCAACCATTTGGTAACAGTATCAAAGATCTTCACAAACTTGGAAATTAAAGATACATCCGAAGATTAGCTCATATGAAATCTCTAAACCTTCATTTTTGTATTGGTATTCACATGGACATGATAACATTGGTCGAACGAAACAAACAAATACTCCGTAACGACGTAAACGAAACTAACACGAATCAAATAATGTTAAGATAACAATAACAAGGCTAATCATTTGAAAAGAACTTCAAATTTTATTTATTTAGATTCAAGTATACAATAGATCGATCATTCGCTTATCAAAGCTAAATGAAATGAGAATCTCTTGTTAGAGAGGTTTTTAGTATTTGATACAACCATAGGTAAAAGAGAAATTACCCTTAATGAAATAATTGAATAATGACTTGAACATATAGATAGAGAGATTACTATACATACATAATATACTACTAACCTCTACTACTACTTCTCATATATCTACAAATTATACCGATCTTCAAACCATTGTTTCTAACAACAATCGATTTCTCGACCATTTTTCTTCTTCATCGTTTGAACGGAACAATGCAACCGTAATTCCTGCAAGTTTCTTCTCACTAATTCTTGACTTGTAAGTTCTATCTTGTTTTGGAGCATTGGGTGCTTCATTACTACTTGATTCTTCATCTAAATCTCTAAAAACTCTTAAAGTTGTTGTTTTTGATGATGGAGTACTAAATGCAAAGTGATTTTGCTTAGCAATCATAGTCTAAAATGAGCAAACAATAAATACGAATTAGATATAAATCTTAGCAAAATAAAAACAAAATATTGGGAAGAAATTATGAACTTCATTCATTCTAAAACTTACAGCATCTTTAATCTTGTTCGAAACGTGGAAGAGATGGTCAAGATCGTCGTGGTCTACTCCACATAATATCTTAACCTGAAATCGAATAAACCCACGAACGATTAAGCGATTAAACTCTATATTTGTTAAACTAATCAAAATGAGGGTTTTGGGTTTAGAATTCTAACCAAAATGTCTTGTGGTAAGGCTTCAAGAAGTGATTCATCTGTGTGGGGTATCGAACTTCGACTGTTCTTCAATGGAGTTCGAAAAGGAAAACCCTCAGATAACTTTCCAATACAATCTGAAATAACCCTTTTTCGAGAAGGAAAAAGGGCTAATCTTTCCTTTTTTGTTGTTTCAGAACTTGAATCTTTTAAGCTACCATACTTCATCTCTGAACTACAATTCTTCTTCCTCCCCAATGCCATTGCTTCTCCTATATAAATACCTAATTTCTTTTTCTTCAGATTCTGAATCAAAAACAACATTTTTAGTTAAACCCTAGCTATTTCAAATCAATAGAACACTATATAAACCTAAAAACAGAGTGGAAAAATGAAAAACCCTAATCTAATTTGAGATATCACATATTCATCAAAGCTTAAATTTCACTAAACCCACATACCCAAACCCTAAAATCTTAATAGAAATGAAAATAAAAGCAAAATTTGTATTCTAAGATCATCAAATGAAAAACCCTAAAATTCAAACCCTACCCATTTAACTAAAATGAAAGAAAATAGTATGAGAAATGAAAAAAAGATTATACCTGATGAGAATAACAATAGAGTTAATAAGAAATCTTTGAGAATCAAAAACCCTAAAATATATTAGAGTTATAAGAAATCTTTGAGAATCAAACTTCTCTCTCTTTCTCTCTCTAAAAAAAAACAAAGCTTTCTTTTGTAACCCGAAAACAAAGCCTTTCGGTGAGTTTAAATTTTAGTTAAAACCGTCCAACACGAGTCAAGTTTGGTAACCACACAACGACTAAACTTATACTATACTACGCGGTTTATCTTAATAATTTGCACCATTATTTATATCTCGTCAAGTGTCATACATCGATTGGCTCTTTGTTTAATGACGATTCTCAACTGTACACGTGTCACTCTTTTGTATACTCCCAATTTACATTTCTGTAATTAGCTTTTTGGGCCGTAACCTGTCGGCGCATGCTTGGAATTTTGTATACCCACCATAATGTGGGTGAAGGAGCACCAATAGATTTTGAGGTTATTTTAACTTGTTTCCTTCCGACGCATTCTAAGTTCGAAAAATCTTGTAGTTTAACATGTGACCGGAGGTTACGAGTCAGTCATCACTTAAACGAGTTGAAAAACAACACCTTTTGTAACGTGTTGACAGATGAAGGTAGGGTTAATGAGAAATATCTCTCCCTCCCGACACCTATTCCGATTGAAAAAAAATTGCTAGACATATACACAGTCGATATATGTATTGTCAGTTGAGGTTAATTTGACCTATGTGATGGTGAGTCACATAATTGGACGTGTACGAGTCAGCGATCACTTAAACGGGTTGAAAAACAACACCTTTTGTAACATGTTGGCAGATGAAAGTAGGGTCAGTTGGAAATATCTCTCCCCCGACACTTATTCTGGTCGAAAAAAATTTAGAGCAAAAATGTATTTCTTTAGAATTTCGCTACACACATAACCACAGACATATAATTGGATGGAACATCACAATTGAGGTTAATTTGACTTACTTGATAATGAGTGATATAATTGACGCGTACAATTCTTAGGAAATTGGATTGTGGGAGCAAATTTCGAGGAGGCCAATAAGAGAGCTTTCTCGGGCCGATTTAGGTTTGGCTTTTCCGAGGTTAGCTTCACCCGCACGACTCGTGCGTATGAGTAAACGTCAGCCAAGTTCATCTTAGCCGTTAGATTTCCTAGCCTTCTCATCTGACGGCCTAAATTAATTATGACGTTAGTATTCTTTCGAACTTTTCGTATGCGGTTATACCTAATAAAACTACCTAAAAGGCCAGCTAATAACACGGTCAGCATTATTGGATAATGATAAGTTTGTTTTAGTCAACTACTTTCCTTTGAAGTAAAAGAAAGTCAAAATTTGTAGGCCAATTGGTCTTCAAAATTTTGACCAAGTCAATTATGGAACGTTGCTTACCTTATATATGAAAAACCCTAATTTGTGGGCCAATTGGACTCCCAATGAACCAACTAAGTTCGTATGGCTTAGTCTTGTGATTGGGACATTCCGACCCCCATCATATATACATTCAGAAAGTCGTATCCTCTGGAAAAAGCTTGTATAGCTGGGGAAGTGATGCATATTACTTAGAGCAACTCCAACGTGGGGCTGGGGCTCCCCTTTTAAAGGGGAGAAATTGATAGAGAGAGAGGAGATGAAAATATGAAATAGAGAGAGAGAGAGATAAAATAGAGAGAGAGAATTGAATTTTAAAAAAAAATTGGGGTGGATCCCCTTTTAAAGGGGATCCACCCCAATATTCCCGTTGGGAGTTCCCAACGGGAAGAATATTGGGGCTGGGAGCCCGGGAGCTTGGGGCTCCCAGCCCCACCGGGAGCCCAGCCCCGGGGCTCCCGGGTTGGAGGGATGAGGCTGGGGGCTGGGGCTCCCAAATTCAAATTGGGAGCCCCAGCCCCCATCACGTTGGAGCTGCTCTTACGACCACAAATAACATAGAAATCACACTTAAAAACAGATTTCAATTTTTTTTTTATCTTTATCTGATTCATGACGTCTAATTACTCATCAAATAACAATATCTAGAACTAATTTTGAGTGATTGACTTTATCTGAATCAGACGACATCAGTTAGAGACGATAACAACAAATACCCGCACTATCACATGATTCACAACATATAATATGTTAGGGTTAGGAATAGTCAAATAGTTGAATGAAAACACAAGTCATTGAGACCCATTACAAGAGCAACATAGTAGAAGGTATAAAAGGTAGTGAGTGGATCCCTAGTTGAGAGGAAAAACAAAGACCAACTGAGACTATATCAGCATGCACGTGTGCATGTTGGAACTAAATACTTAAAAGTTTCATTCATCATTTCATTGGATTCTTCGGATTCCCTCTTTAATATTAATTGATTAATATTAATAATTATTTGAATTAAAAGTTTTAATTAGCGCAGCCAAATGGGAAATACTACTTTTAATTTAGTGAATCAGACACTTTAATTAATCAAATTGATGACAGAGTGTGTCTGCTAATATGGTGGCTAATCACAGTCAAATTAAAAGTTTGATTCAGTTACAATATATGTTCAGTAAAATCATTTATAATAGTTTTATATTTTTAAACAATTAATGTCTTTTCATAATAATTTACTCTAGTTTTTAGTCTGATTAATTCTGCACCCACTTGACTATTTTGGAATCCGAAGAAACGGTAAATGTAAACAATCAAAATATAGAACTCAATATAGTCTAAGAATCAAAACAGTGTGACCTATATGTGTATTGTTCGTTGTTGGATTTCTATCTTCCTCTTAATTTTGAAGTTCGGTGCCATAACTTTAAACGGAAGTTTATACAATAAAATTAAAGCAAAAACGAAATAGTTGAAATCTCTAAACAAGCCCTTAAGGGAGAGAGAGAGGGGCGGGGTGGCGGAGGGGATGTCTGTCACGAAAGTTTGAGACATTTCGTTTGTACGTCACTAATGAACTTTCAAGGTTCATTGCCCATATTACCACACACTCACCCACATTTTGACATTTCGATCACCAATATCATTCATTAGGAGTTGGATCAGAACAAATATTTAGTCCTAAACTCAAGAGTTCGGGGAGAGAAACACAACGAGATATAGATCTAAGCCATCAGATTGATAGAATTCGTAGAAACCTTATGTCCAGAATAAAGGGGATCTTGAGCAGTGGGGACCTGGTACGAGCAGACATCCTGCACCACAAAATACTGATCATTTTCAGATATTTCAACCGAACGATTGATATTTGGGTCATACGGGTGTAAAAACATGTACAAGACTTTAAAATGTAAGTGTGCAAGTAAAAATTTTGGTTCATAAAATTCTTCTATCCGTAATCATTGTTGGAGGAATCCAAAGCTTTTCAATTATAATAAGCCAACAAACAGAATCCAAAGTTGAATTGTTTCAGTCTCCATCATATGCGGCAGGGAAGTAATAAAAAAAAAGTCCAAAGTTATATTTGTTTTGTTTTTAATTATGATTAACCAGCAAATGCGAAACAATTTCTTAATCTTATCTTCGGTAATGAAACAACATAGTGGGGCTCAAGAAATTGTTACGACAAACCTCATTTTCAGTGACGGAGAAGAAAAAAATTAATCCTTCCTAACTTTCATAGCGAGAACTATGAAATTTATATAAAAGAATATACGGTAAACGTAGGTTAAGACTAGTAAAAAGTGTTTATTTTGGAGAAGCAAAATGCTACATGTTCCGGTTCCAAATTTCCAGGCAGAGAGTCTTGAA
>BEHA01005639.1:0-12855 GCA_002897215.1 Eschscholzia californica subsp. californica | reverse complement strand
AAGCATATTAGGCCAACATTCCCTTGTTATAATACGTATAGCTCTACAACAAGGAAGACCTAGATATGCTTCTCCATCAACCAAGAACAATATTATCTCATTTGTACAAGATCGTAACTCGATAAGTGAGTTCCAACATTCGCCTAGTAGTACTCCACCACCACTCTTGCCGTTGAGTCGGGTTGCTAGGTGTTCGCCTCGTTTACTATTACTAGCAGCGGAAACGAAATCTCTTGCCACTACTACTTTTGTACTAGTAGTTACCATGAGAGCTGAAACTAGAAACCAAAGTACAACAAGCATCTTGTTGTTGTTGTGTGCCATTGCTTATAGTCTTATAGAGATTGAGATAAAGATGAGAAGAAAATGTAAGAGGTTGGAAATATATATAATAGTGAGGGATGGGGAGTGGGCATTTAACACCATTAGTATAGTATGAATCGTGGAATTGAAAGTGCAATTGAAACTTACCAACTTTAACGTCCTTCCAATTGTTTCAAGTTGAGATACAAATCGACTGTGAGGTTGTTTTTATGAAGATTAATCGTTTTATGAGAGAGATAGAGAGAGAGGTGGTGGCTTTGTAAAAGCTTTTGGTGCCACTAGAACTTCCAATAGGCAGGCCTTATTAATACCAATCCAAACTGGGTAGCCCAATTGTTTGTGAGGAAGGCCTATTTGTTTGGGACAAACAAAAAAATTTCTTTCAGCCCATTGGGGCTCATGGCAGACAGGACAAAATTTTATTCAGGGTGTGTTTGATATCTCCCAATTCCATGGAAATTCTTGAATTTCCATAGAAATATGTATTTCCACCGTTTGATACGAAGTGTAACTACATGGCTTTAATTCCCTTGGGAATCTATTTCCATAAAATAATCCACTTTTAATTCCTTGCTCCCCATAGGAATTAGTTTCCATTGAAAGTCAAAAATCAAAATAAAAATATTTTAATATATTCAGATACTTGAAACCTAATATTTATCTCCATACATGTTTAAAATGATATTTTTACTAAAAATTTTAGCAAAATAAACTTTTACCTATACATTGCACAAATGACATTTTTGTCCTTCTGACCAAATGACATTTTGACAAAGTTGTCAAAATGACAGTTTGGCATTATATTGCCAAAATTACATTCTTACCCTTTTATAATATCAAATTGACATTTTACTATTATGTTGTCAAAATGACATATTTACCCTCGTATAATATCAAAATGACATTTTTACCCTCGTATAATATCAAAATGACATTGTTACCCTCGTATATATCAAAATGACATTTTCACTCTTATGTGGTCTGAATGACAGTTTACCCTCATATAATATCAAAATGACATTTTTACCCTGATATAATGTCAAAATGACATTTTTACCCTTACGTGGTCTGAATGACATTTTTACTCTTAAATTAGCAAAGTGACACAAGGTTAAATAATTTTACAGCATATGGGTAAAAATATAATTTTGAAAACATAAGAATGAAAATGTAATTTAGATGACATAAGGATGAAAATGTAATTTTGACAACATAAAAATAAAAATAACATTTTGACTACATAAAGAATAAATAAAAACTCTTAATTGATTATTATTGTATTTGTAGAAGTTAGTTGTCAACAAAATAACAGAGTTCGCAATTTCACGGAATAATAAATGACTATTAAACGAAAGAACTCTTATTTCCACGAAATAAATTTTGTGGAAGACTTTCCATGGAACTCTTTTATTTCCATGGAATTGTTTCCATCATATCAAACACAACCTCAAAGGTTTATTATGTCATACTGACACCATAGGGCAGTTTCAAATGCGCAGTCTGTAAATATTAAACGCACCTCCCTTAAGGCAAAACTGAGAGATAATCTGTGAGTGAGAGATGCCTTGTAACACTTACAAGAGTGCTTTTAGAACTTTTAGACACGTTAATATCGTATGACAATTTTTGATGCAATATTAGGATGGAATAAATAAGTAATTGTTTTGAAACAACCCAGAGGAGGCTAAACTCGCCATGACATTACCTGTAACTCACATGTATCTAGCATAGGGCTGGGAAAACGGTCCGAGACCCCGGGGTCCGGCCCGTTCGGCCCGGACCGTTAGAGCCCGCTGCCCGTAGCCACCCCGAGTCGGGCTAACCCGGCCCGATGAATCGGGCTTATTGGGCCGGGACTCGGACATAACCTCAAATCCGAGTCCCGACCCGTTATACCCGTCCGTTACCCGAGCCCGACGAAGCCCGCCCGCTACCCGAGCCCGAGTACCCACGATCCGTGTGAATTCCTTTAGATCCAACAGTTGAGATAGGGCGTCTCTTCTCAGCCGTTGGATTTAAACACCTTACCCCTTCATCTCTATAAATAACCTCCTCCACAGAAACCCTAGAATAAACGAAACCCTAAAACTCTCTCTGCCTCCCTCTCTCCGCCTCTTTCTCTCTCTAACTCTAACAGACAATGAAGTAATGAACCCTAAAGACTAACCTAAATCCCAACCCTAATCACTTCAGCTTATTTATGGGTATCTTTCTGCAGAGAAAGAAAATTAGGGTTGTTGTTGACATCATCTGATTTAGAAGCTTTATGATCAAATTATAAGTTAGTTTTTTTTTTTTCACCTTCTGACAGTTGACGTAGGAAGCCAAGAGTCTTGTGTAGTAAGGATGAGCCATGATCTTTGCCCTAATTGAGCAACTGCTGCTATTAGGGTTGTTACTTTCATCAGTAGCAAAATAACCAATATTATTATCCATTTTGGTATTGTTGTTGTTGTTGCTTTGTGGTGGCTGGTGATGATGATGATGACCTTCAAAAATCAGAGAGAAATTAGGGTTATGAAGGTTGTGGTAATTGTTGTTGGTTAGAGGAAGAAAAAGAGTAGGTGTTTCAGCATTAGTAAGATGATGAAGTAGAAGAAGAAATTAGGTTTATCTAAGATATGAATATAATGAAAAATTTAAGTTTATCATTAATTTATTATTATTAGTTCAAAATTTGTTATTAGTTTATGTTTAAAACCCAAGCCCGTCCGGCCCGTGACCGCCGGAGCCCGCTCGGGCTGCCGGGCACGGGCGGGCTACGGGCAGTATATAAGAGACTTTTGTCCGGCCCGATCCGTCCGGCTACTAGTAGCGGGCTAGGAATTTTTGTGCCCGATCCGCCCGAGTCCGCCTTTGTTTCGTCCGAGCCCGATCTAACCCGTCCGATTCCCACCCCTAATCTAGCCACAACCTTTTTACCGGCAAAATCACCATATTGCCCCTTTTTTGTTTTAGTACCATATTGTCGCTTACGCATATGTCTTTTTTTTTCTTCAACAAAAATATAAAATTATATTGAAAAGCAAGAAGAAAACAATTTTTTTTTTGATGAAGAAGAAAAAAACAAATGATATGAGAGAAAGAGAACAATGTCCACCTAAAGCTTTACAAGTCACGACTCATGTAAGGAAACATCCTAATTTGACAAAACACATAAAAATCGTAAAACGTAATTTTACAGTTCCATACAAAACGTGTTAAATTCTATATGTAAAATGGTCGCTTCTATAGCACGGTCTTGTTCCTTAAAAGACAATTTTTTTTTATAGATAGAGAAGAGTACAAACAAAATTTTGAGAAATTACAACAATTTCTTTGGTGGTACTTTTATGGAGTCACCTTATGAATGCAAAATCTTTGAATCCACAAACTTCGAAGTTCTTTATACATAAACAAATCATTCATTTGCTTGCAGAGAAAAATTGAATCATGCTGCATATAACTCTAAGACTCATGCATCTGCCCTGGCTTTTGTGGTTCATGATTCTACAGGTACCCAAATCGCAGGAGAAGCAAAAACCTCCTGCAACAGATCAGTAGACGAGAGTGAAAGTGGAGCTGCTTTGATGGGGATTTTTTGGGCAAAAAACCATGGAGTTCGAAAGCTAATTCTGGAAGGCGATTCTCTTAGTCTTAGCAATTACCTGACAGGAAACAAGGATCATCTTCATTGGACAACCACTTACCTTGCTAAAGACATTAAATCTCAAGCTATACATTTTGAATCTTTAACTTTTGTTCATGTATATAGAAAGTTAAATGGCAAAGCCCATGATGCTGCTATTAACTGTAGGAACTCGGACATTTCTGTGAAAACTTGCCTTCCTAACTGTTCTTCTCTCCATCATAGCACTTATGTAACTAACTCTTAATCAATGCTATGTTTGTTTCAAAAAAAAAAAAAATCCTCCTACCAATTAGGTTCATGTACATTCTACTAAAATAAAAGGGCAGTTTGGGTCAAAATAAGAAATACTAGTACATTACTATGACTATGGAAAATAATATGACCAAATAGTTAGTTTGACCAAAATATTTTAAGTTGATGGCAAGTAATAAGAAATATTTCTTAAATTTAGATTAGGGGCACAAAATCACACTTACAACTATTTCCTGCATAGTGTCCACCAACATGATGAAAATTTAGATCGAAATGGGTGAAAATATCCACCGACATAATGAAAATTTCAACTGACATAATGAAAATCTAGCAAAAAATGCAGAGAAACTAAAACTGAAAACACATCTATTCATTCATCTTTTTCTTCTTCTTCTTCTTCTTATAGATTTCCCTTGATTTTTATGTTAGGCTTTTAATGTTTTTTAAGTCTATTTGAGTGATTTAATCCCCAGACTTAACTGCTTACATTGACTTTATCTTAGTAACCCTTATATAAGGGTGCAATTATGTTAGGCTTTTAATTGGGGAGCTGGGTTCGAACTCGTGCCGTTTTGGTTCCCTGTCCAGAAGCCCATCCATTTCTACCATCAGGCCACTCTCTAGTTTTGTTATAAGTATGCACGCTTGTGTGAGTACACTCTTTAAAGGCACAAGCACTTAAAAAAAAAAAATTAAAATGCGAAGGTGGTGGGTTTCGAACTCATGACCTTATGGTCGAGTAGATTTGAATCCCGTGTTTTAACCATCACGTCAAAGCCTTCTTCATGTCAACCAAGTTCTAGACTACGAAAAGTTACAGAACTTGCAGCTATTTGTTAAAACTTATATATATATATACATACATATATATATACTAGGGCCAGCGCTTTGGGTAAAGCTAAATAGTTTCCGGGGTGTGAAATTTTAAATGGAATATGAATTTTAGAAATTTTCCGAGGAAATAAAAAAAAAACACTCCACCTCACCTCACACTCTCTCCACCTCAGCTCTCTCTCTCCACCTCACCTCTTTATCTTCTCCGATTAGGTCGCCGGCGACCTAATCGGAGAAGATAAAGAGGTGAGGTGGAGAGAGAGTGAGGTGAGGTGGAGAGAGAGAGCTGAGGTGGAGAAGTATTTTGCTTTCCCTCTAAATAAAATTGTCAAACAAAATTGACCAATTTTTTACCAAGTCTTCACACCCCGGAAACTATCTAGCTTTCCCCAAAGCGCTGGCCATATACTAGGATATATCCCGTGCCCTAGGGCAAGGACACTTGTATCAATCAAATGTTAAGAAATTTATTGTTATATTTTATTGTGAAAGAGATTTTTATTAGTTATTACTTTTTTGTATTATTTTTTTTTTATTTTCTCTTAAATTAGTTATTATTTTATTGAAAGAGAGAGAGAGATTTTAATTTCTTTTTAACCCTTGAAATTTATTTTGTTTATTTTTTTCTTAAATTAGTTATTATTTCTAAGAAGGAAACAATCATTGTTATATTCTGGATTCCCTCATTTTTTTGTATTATTTTTTTGTTTCCTTTTCCTTAAATTAATTATTATTTTATTAAGAGAGAGATTTTAATTTCTTTTTTTAACTCTTGAAATTTATTTTGTTTCTTTTTTTCTTAAATTAGTTATTTTATTTCTAAGAAGGATACGGTTATTATTTTTTAAATAGGTAACTTTATCTCTACGAAGGACTTATTTTAAATTTTAAGGACTTCTAGACAATATCCTTTATTAGTAAAGGGTGTTTTTCTCAGTTAGCGTTTTCCCGTCTGTTTTATTATGTAGATATTTAATTGAGAGAGGGAGAGATTTTTATTAGTTATTATTTTTTTTGTATTACTTTTTTGTTTCTTTTCTCTTAAATTAGTTATTATTCTATTGAGAAAAAGAGAGACTTAATTTTTTTTTTAACTCTTGAAATTTATTTTGTTTCTTTTTTTGTTAAATTAGAATTTTTATTTCTAAGAATGGAAGTATTATTGTTTTTTAAATAGGTAACTTTATTTCTACGAAGGACTATATTTTAAATTTTGAGAAGGACTTCTAGACAATATCCTTTATTAAAAAATGATGTATGTCCCAGTCTTCGTTTTCCCTTGTGTTTTATTATATAGATATATATTTTCTCACGAATAATGAACCATAAGTTATTAAACAAATGCCTAAGCGAACCACAATAACCAGGATTAGAGATACAACTACTCTCATCAAAGTTCCACCCAACTTCTAATTGTATCACAGGTATAGACAAAAAGTCTAGGGTTAAAACAAAAACCTTTTTTCTCCCTATAAAAACAACCAATTTTTGCCCTCTAAAATCAGCCGAAACGTTATTTTCTTTGTTCTTAGTCGTCTTCTTCCTCTCTGTTTAGTCAGTTGTCTGTTTGACTCTCGACTCCCAAATCATTTTCAATTAACAATGAAAACTTACTTGCTACTTGGTAAAGCAAATCTAAAGAGACACGAAGCCTATAATACGATGTTGTAAGAAGAAAAAGACATATAATAGACTAATAAAGTTACATGAAAAAGAATGCTAAAATAAATTAAAAAATACAAATAAAGTTTCTAAATAAAGTGAAGTTGATTCTTCTGCTCCCATGGTAGTTCAGGGGGCATTGTTATTGTTAAAGGACAAAAGACTTTCGCAGAAAGTAGTAGAAAAGCTATGATGGCCAAGGGCGGAGCTAGGATTTTATGTTAACCCGGACTAGCCTAAAATTACTAAGAGAGAAAAAATTTCATTTCCGATGTATATGTACTAACAAGTAGTATTTCAAAAGCAAAAAATTTGACACATACAAGATTTTCTTCGAGTATCATTCTCATATATGTATGTATATAACTTTCGATAAAAAACAAGTGATTCCAAAACTTCACATTAGAAAAAAATAAGATTTACGTAAAAATGTCGTTAATAGTTTAAACAACAAAAACTTAAGAAAAATGGACAATCTAGAATTTATAATGTATGTGATCTTTGGCAATTTGGGGACAAAGAAATTATTAGAAGATAGTATGGAACCTAAAGAAATGGGTAAAACTTGACTTTGTAAAAAAAAAAAAGGTCAAAATAGAATTTGGTTGAGAAGTAGGGGTCATAAATTGAGACCAAAAACGAAAAACACATAACATAAGGGGCTAAGACGAAATTCATTCCAAAAATAAGAAAAAACTAAAATACGAGGGACAAGGGATTCAAACCCGTGACCTGTGGTGTGGGAGGCAGGGACGAAACCACCCTGACTAGCCCTAACTTTTGTTATAAATTACACTGGATAGCACTAGTTTCATAGATTCGGTCCCTGGCTGCAGCCAGGGGCTGCCTCCACATAGCTCCGCCCTTGATGATGGCATAGTCGTGGAACTGAGGACGGGATTTCATTTACATCTACTTCTGTCCAACTAACGTTCTTTGATGTGACACGAAAATGTCACATTTGGAGAGCCTAACTTAGACTAATTAGTCATTTTCGAGTGTTATCAATAATATTTTATGTGTTTTTCTTATTTAGGTACCATATGTGGAGCTAAACATGGAATTCGGAATAAAGGAGGCGAATTATCACTATCATTTCATGTGCCCAAAATGAGAGAAAAAGACTTCAAGCAAATCATATGAGAAGAGGAGTCAAAGACGAGCCCAACGGTGAAAACGGAAGTCAATTCCGAGTTCGGACGGGGAAGTTGTGAAAGAAAGAAGTCGAGGTTCGGTCTTAAAACAAGGATTCTATGAAGGCACCCTCCTTTGGTTATAATTATAGAAGGCACCCTCTTGATTTCCAAGTGAAGTCTAAAACCCAAGCCCAAAGAAGATGAAAGAAGGAAGAGATTTTGGAGGCACCCAATGGACTCAAGTTTGAGTCAAAGTCAAGGTTGACTAAGTCTAGGGTTTGACTCAAGTTAGAAAAAGGGGAGGCCACTATTCATCTTCTTCCCGAAAAACAAGAGAGAGAAAAAGAGGCAAGGAGAAACTAGGGTTTGGGGGTTTGAAAGAGAGCAAGAGTTTGGTTGGAGAGAGAAGGGGAGAAGAAGGAGACCGGCCAAGCAAGGTCGGCCTAGCCGGCCAAGCTTGGCCGGCACAAGAGTGTGCACGGGACGCGACCAAAAGGAACGGGAGCAGCCGAGCTGCTGCTCGGGAAGCTTCCCGAGCTCGGACGGAAGCTTCCAGCAGCAGCAGCAGCAGCTGCTAAGGCCGGAACAGAAGCACGCGAGGGATAGCAAGACCGGCAGCAACAGCAACTCGGCAGCAGCTTCCTCTCGGCCGGACGTTTCTAGGCTGCTCGGGACATCACGGGACGTGCTCGGATCTGCTCGGGATGCTTCCAAGATGGCACGGGACGCCTAGGGTTTACTCATGTGCGGCTCGGGGAGAAAGATGTGGCCGGATCTAGGGTTGGCCGGAAATGTCTCAAACTTTGATCGGATTTTTCTAGACTTTCCGACAACTTTCTTGATTCGAAACCATAGGGCTTTTACTCCCCATGTCTTGATCTATCTTCCCATTTGGTTTGATTTGATTTTGGGTGAAAAATCTCTAGAGAGAGAAAGCTTGATGAAGCTTTAATGGTGGATGTTCTTGAGATGGAGAAGATGATGATGAGTGCTATGGGGAAATCTGATTTTTACTCGGGGACACCCAAATTGCATTTTTAAAGGGAAATCCAGAAAATCGCTACGGGGAGATCGACTACACTTAGAGACTCATTTTTCTCGACGAACCTAGCCTCGAGCCACATCGAAAAAGGGGGATTTCTCTTATCATTTCTTTTCATTTATTACTTATTCACCATGTTAGCTAAATCAAGTGTGTCGATTATATGAGATGAAATGTGATGAATTTGTGATTATGTTTAATATGATTTGATGTTTTGATTATGAATTGATGTTCATTTGATTCGATTATCGTTTTGATCGTATTTTCATGTGTCTTGTCAAGCACTTCACATAGTTAATAGACGAAACGAGGTATTCGATATCGATAGTAGTCTAAGTCATAATTTCATGTGTCTTGTCATGCACTTCACATAGTTAGGCGACTAGGCGACACTTTCGTTGACTCGGGATTAACCGAATTAGGCGTTTGTTTGACTAAGTATGATCTCCGGATATACATAGTACTTAGAGACATCTACTTTAGGAGTCGAATATCGATTGTACCTCGACACATCAAATCGGACTACACATAGTCGTAGGTTTATCATCATGGATTCCCGGACTTTGACACCTCTCTCATTTATTTGTTGCCCGAATCGAGTCTTACCGTCTCCCGACTCTTGTTCCTCCGACACTTCTCTCGAATCTCTCTCGCCCGTTTACTTTATTGTTTAGTTTTACTTGCTTTAATTGTTTTCTTTATTGCTTATTCAATCAAAACCCTCGTTTACCTTTGTTTTTCTCCTTTTAGTCTAAGTTAGCTTTTAATATCTAGACCGAGGGATAAGACCCTTCGATATCCAAATTGCCTTCCTATCCTTGGATCGACCCCGGCTTTGCCGGATTACTACTTGATACCTCCGCTTGGGTGTGCAACCTTTTCGGGTGCATCATTCTTCCAATTATAACAATAAATAAACACACATTTCTTCTTCTTCATACCCAAAATAGTTGAGGTTATGAAAATCTTGTCATCTGATCCTTCGAAAGTATGAAATTTAACACGATGATCGTTTCCCATTTGGAAAAGCAATGTGATTGTACTTACTTCACCCCATCTTCCATTCTTCTTACGCGGAGAAGAAATGACAGGTGTTCTTTTGGGGTCCTCTTTGTCCTTGTAATCATCATCTTCGTATATATACATCTTCGTATATATACATCTTAGAGATCAGTGATAATTGGGTCGGTGAAGTAGTTAAGTAATAGGGTTATTTCCCAAATAGCCCTCAACTTTGTGACCCATTTCCTGCCTAGCCCCCTACTTTATCAAAAATACTCAGATGACCCCCTATTTCAGATTCCGTTATAACACCTTTGACTAGACATCATCTTTCTCTCCTCCATATCATCTCTTCTCTCTGCCACCTCATCTTCTCGCCACCTCATCATCTTTACCGACGAAGGTCGCCGGCCGGCCAATTTCCCGGCTAGCGACTTCAAACAAAAAAAAAATTATTTTCTCTCCTCTCTCTCTCTCTCTCTAGAATTTTTTTTCTTTTCCCTATCTCTAAAACAGATTTAGAGATAGAGGAATCACGAACATACCAGGTATGTTCGAGAAAGTCATTACTAATAATGGGTAATTGTTATAGGATGGTGCAAACCAGTCTTCTGGACTGATTGTGATACTGACTGTGAGAATGACACTAAACTTTTGATGCAGTGCGTAGTAGGCAAAAGATAAAAAGTATAGGGATAGCTCGTCTATGATTGATTAAATCAAACGAAACTTTATTCAATAAACTAAGCTCCCTTAACAATGAACATAAAAAGCTTATTTATAGGCTTCAAACCGTTAAATAATAGAAGTCTAAAATTACTAAAATTCTAAAATATCTAAAATCTAGAAATTGCTAAAAACTAAGGAAATAATAAAAAATGAGAAACTGCTAAAAATTAGGAAATTTTCTTTAAAGAACCTAATATTATGAAACTACTAAAACTAAGAAAAGATAGATTCTAGAAACTACTAAAAATAGAAAATCTTCCTCTAGATCATCCAATCTTTGACTTGTCACAGCCCCACTTAGCATAAAATTTTAATGTTATTTTGTCAGCTGCATCAACTTCTAAACAGGAGCACCACACTCCTTCTCACCACCGATGTGAGATTGTTTACGACACATCGTCCAAATATCACATGATAGTAGAGTGAATCGTGTCGAAAAGCCAGTGAGCTTGCAAAGGCATCTAAAATATCTAAAAGTTCTCAAGAATGGCAAACTTGTATTAGTCCTTCTTGTTGATGGACTGTTAAACTGTTTATTTATAATATCTTTTGTTGAATGAAGCAGATCACTTTTAAAAAAATGCAACTCTTCGAGAGGACTTGACTAATTCCTCTAAACTTCCATCAAGGACCTAGGTTACTCTCCATGTATGAACTAATCTAAGCATTGCTTTATATCAATAAGAAACATCATACCGTTCATACGGGAAAAGTAAAAGTTGTAATGGTTTAGTTTCACAAAGGAACAGTATTGATCGCGAAACTAGTCGCGAGAATCAAGGAAACGGATTAGAAATTGAAAATAAATTTTGCAGGTAGAAGCAATACGAGAAACGAACTAGAGATTGAGAACAAAAAATGAAGAATGGCACGACTAGCTAAAAACCATATCTAGGACATGAACCTAGCATTAGTACCCTAGTTCTACAGCCTTGGGACAGGGGGTTTGGATGGCACACCGAGCTAAAAACTCAGTCCAATTAGAGACCGTCCCAGATCCTGGGCCTTGTATCTAGGTTTCGCGTCGGCCTTAAACGGGCTGGTCCCTTGTCGCCCCAGAGAGACAATAAACATTACCAAATGAACTCAAGTTTCGCAATTCGTAAGAATAGGCTCTTTCCATTCTCGACGTTTCTCAGTAATCAATGAATAAATGTACCGAAGTCTGGAAAGACGTCGTAAAGACGTAGTCCAATGTTTGGAAACTGCCTTCCAAGCAATAGGTTCGGGTTCGACTCCTTGTAAAGCCAACTAATTTGAGCCTCCGTTCTAACATAAGTTGGTCGCACAAAATTTGAACCTCTGTTGAGCAGATAGCTTGCTATTTGGTCATCAATACATAGTTCCGACAACATTTTCTGCGCAGGTTCCTATTAAAAGAAATATTGTAATAAAAAACTCATTAACCCTTCTCCTCTGATCAACTATCTAACAAGATTTATAACGAACAAGATTCTGCTGTTGTTTCTTGTACAGAGTATGTTTTCTTTGTTAGATTTTCCTTTGCTTTAGTCTTCGCTCAAGGACACGAGTGCTATAAAGCAATTCAAACAGATTATCCTACATTGTTCTACGCACACTAAATGCTCAGATATTCGACACGTTGGGTATTATGAACCCTTTCGTCGAAAAGCAATTGTTATAAATAAGGCACATACAACCAAGTTCTAGACCACGAAAGGTTACAGAACTTGCAGCTATTTTAAAACTTATATATATATATTCTCTCACGAATAATGAACCATAAGTTATTAAACAAATGCCTAAGCAAACCACATTAAGCAGGGTTAGAGATACAACTACTCTCATCAAAGTTCCACCCAACTTCTAATTGTATCAGAGCTATAGACAAAAAGTTTAGGTTAAAACAAAAACCCTTTTTCTCTCTGTAAAAACAACCAATTTTTTGCCCTCTAAAATCAGCCGAAACATTATTTTCCTTGTTTCTAATCGTCTTCTTCCTCTCTGTTTAGTCAGTCAATTAACAATGAAAACTTACTTGCTACTTGCTAAAGCAAATCTAAAGAGACACAGAGCCTATAATAGGATGTTGTAAGAAGAAAAAGACATAATGAGACTAATAAAATTACATGAAAAGGAATGCCAAAATAAATTAAAAAATACAAACAAAGTTTTTACATAAAGTGAAGTTGATTCTTCTGCTACCGTGGTAGTTCAGGGGGCATTGTTATTGTTAAGGGACAAAAGACTTTCGCAGAAAGTAGTAGAAAAGCTATGATGGC
>BEHA01005617.1:194082-207277 GCA_002897215.1 Eschscholzia californica subsp. californica | reverse complement strand
CACCACTTCGTATACAAGAGTAATTGTGAAAGGCATAAATAAAATCAATTAAAATCAAGTATCTCTGTGAGTAAAAGAAAAATAAAATTGTAAAAAGTAAATTAGATTACTAAATTAACTTTTTGACTTTTTTCACTTATAATTAACATTTTTCCCAAATATATTTTTTGTTATAAAATGTTATGTGGCTGCCCATCAAAAGTGGGTGCCTATAATAAACACTAAATTTGCTTAAAGACAATAGAGCATGATGTGTCTTGGAAAGAAGGAGGTGTACATCTTTGATTGCTTACTTAGGCATGAAGTAGATGAGTTGGAAGACTCTTGGAGGAGGTGTCTCCCAACTAATGTTACTAAGCTAATAAGAATACACCTATTAACCACCATGGTGGCACTAGATGAAAGAGTTGTCTCTTGGCTATAAATACCCCATGTTAGTCATGTATAAGAGTATGAGTTATGAAGGTCTTTAATAAATGCAAAGAGTTTGATACCCGTAACCCTTGTATCTTTAATTCAAAACAACCTTTATATCCTAACCCTTGTATCTTTATTTCTCATAAAGATTAACTTATATAACAGAGGAGAGATAATCATAGAACATTATCAGCACGAAGGCTCTAGTGTAGAAAAGATTTCAATCAACCCAAAGGGACTATGAAAACTTTACAGGTAATTCGTAAATTTTCAAGTTCAATATGTCGACTCTAACAAGTATTGATTTTACAACCCTCGACTTATCGGGGAAATCTATATTACTTGGAAGCTTGAAATCGAAGCCCATCTAGAGGCCAAACAACTAGAGAAGACAATTTGCGAGGGAAATAATGAACCTCTTTACAAACGCTCAGCAACCCTCATTGTAATCCGTCATCATTTATGTGAACAACTCAAATCAGAATGTTTATATCAAAAAGACCCACTTGTATTATGGAAATGTTTAGAAAATCGATACGGTCATTTAAAAAAAGGTTATTTTACCGAAGGCCCAAAATGACTGGATAAACCTGCGGCTGCAAGATTTCAAAACAGTTTCTGAATATAACTCTGTCTTAGTTAAAATAACTACAAAATTGGGTCACTGTGGTTATCCAGTTTCTGAAGAACAAATGCTAGAAAAATGTTTTCCACTTTTCATATATCCGACATGAATTTACAAGAGCAGTATAGAAACATGAATTTTAAATGTCATTCGGAGTTAATTTCATGTCTTCTTGTAGCAGAACAAAATAGAGAAGCAATTATGAAAAATCAAGAAACCCGCCCAACAGGATATACTAACTTTTCAGAAACTTATTTTACATCTGTCTCTACTGAAAGACGGGAACAGAACCATAAGGGTCGTGGTCGTGGCAACTACCACAATAAAAATTTGGAGGAACATGGTCGCGGTGACGATCAAAATAAAGATACTAGAAGTGGTGGTTACCGTTCTGGGGGCGCGATCGTGGCAACGGCCGAGGCCGATGGGCAAATAACTCGGGTAACAGATACAAGCCGTATAATCGGCAAAATAAAGGGAAAAAGGTAGTAAATGAACCTTCTGAAATGAAGAATCAACCCTGTTTTAAATGTGGTATGACAGGGCATTGGCAAAGAACATGTAGGACTGCTAAACATCTAATAGATCTTTATCAAGCATCCTTGAAGAAACATACTGTCAATGTGGAAACAAATCATATGAAAATCAATGATTCTTCATGTAACACAAGATTGGATGTATCTGACTATTTAACTGACGATGTTGAAATAGATCTTACTGAAGTCAGGACCGAGTCAATAATAACAGATTATGGGATTAATCTGAATAGAGCCGCATCGTTGTTGCAGCCCCATCGAAGAAAAGGATATCTATGGTAGTGGATATGAAAATCATACTAGTAATGAGTTCGATCAATTACTCGATGATGAGCAAGGGTAACCGAATCATATATCCCTGCTGCTAATGCTCATGCACGAATTAATATTCCTAAAGAACCAGGAGAAACTGCTATAGCAAACGAGTCGTCTAAAATACGTAAGAAGCGTGGACGACCAATTGGTTCTAAAGATACTATCCCTAGAAAGAGGAATTGCCAATCACAAAATAATTGTTCTCTAGAAGAGACTATTAATGATACACCCACACTTTCTGAACAAATACCCCTTGAAAAGGGTGAAGCCCTTGATGAGGCAGAGATACCAAACAATGAAGAAATCTCTATAAATCATGAATGTTCAAAAGAAGTGTAGGACCGAAATGAAACAATTGTCGATGAAGTATTCTATTTTGCAATGGCAACCTCAATTCTGAAAGAAAATGATGATTATGAACCACGCTCTATTGAGGAATGCCGACAAAGACTTGATTGGTCGAAATGGAAAGACGCAATTCAGGCAGAGCTAGATTCACTCAATAAGCGTAGTGTTTTTGGGTCAGTGGTCCTTACATCTAAGGATGTAAATCCAGTTGAGTTCAAATGGGTTTTTGTGAGAAAACGCAATGAAAATAACGAAATCGTTCGCTACAAAGCACGACTTGTGGCACAGGGTTTTCTACAAAAACCTGGGATAGATTATGAGGAAACATATTCTCCTGTTATGGATGTCATTACATTTAGATATTTAATCAGTCTGGCAGCTTAAGAAGAACTTGATATGCATCTACTAGATGTCGTTATTGCGTATGATGGGAATCTAGATATTGATATTTATATGAAAGTCCCTGAAGGGTTCAAGTTACCTGAAGGAAAACCAAGTGTCATGTATTCACTCAAACTTAATAGAGCTTTATATGATTTAAAGCAATTAGGGCGAATGTGGTACAATCGTCTCAGTGAATACTTGACCAAGGAAGGTTATGTAAATGATCCTATTTGTCCATGTGTGTTCATTAAGAAATCATATACCAGATTCGCTAACATTGCAACATACGTTGATGATATAAATCTAATTGGGACAGTTGAAGATGTCTCAAAAGCCGCGGGATATTTAAAGAAAGAATTTGAGAGGAAAGACCTTGGAAAAACAAAATTCTGCATTGGCTTACAAATTGAGAGAAGTTATAATGGTATACTTGTCCATCAAAATTTATATACAAAAAAGGTTTTGAAAAGATTTCGCATGGACACTGCATACCCTCTTAGTACTCCAATGGTTGTCAGATCTCTTGATACAATAAAAGATCCTTATCGTCCAAAAGAAGATAATGAAGCCCTACTTGGTCCTGAAGTACCATATTTAAGTGCAATCGGTGCTTTATTATATTTGGCTCAATGTACTAGACCTGACATTTCTTTTGCAGTAAACGTATTGGCCAGATTCAGTTCGGCACCAACAAAACGACACTGGATGGGAGTAAAGCATATTCTCCGATACCTTCAACGTACTACCGACATGGGATTATTCTATTCGAAGAATTCCTCTGATGGTTCACAAGTGACAGGATATATTGACGTAGGATATCTATTAGATCCACATAAAGGAGTTTCACAAACAGGCTATGTTTTTACTAGTGGCGGTACAGCTTTCTCTTGGCGATCAAGTAAGCAAAGTAGGCCTGCTACATGTTCTAACCACTCAGAGATTATAGCTCTTCATGAAGCTACCAGAGAATGTGTATGGCTCAAGTCTATTATCAGCCATATTAGAATTTTATATGAACTCCTTGAAATTACAAAGTCACCCACTATTATTTATGAAGACAATGCGGCTTGCATTGCCCAAATCAAAGCAGGATATATCAAAGGTGACAGAACGAAACACATTTCGCCAAAGTTATTTTTCTCACACCATCTACAGAAAAATGGTGAAATTGATATTCAGAAGATACAATCATGTGAGAATTATGCTGACTTATTTAAAAAGTCTCTGCCTACTACAACGTTTAGAAAACTAGTAGAAAGTATCGGAATGCGAAGCTTGAATAATCAAATGACGTAAAACTACACTCCACAGTATGATATTCATCAGGGGGAGAATATTATCGTGTGAAGATTTACAAATCACTAGTACTGGATATCTACGCTCTGTACTCTTTTTCCTTCGTCCAGTTTTTATCCCAATGGGTTTTTCTGGCAAGGTTTTAACGAGATAGCATTTTGTATATCAAGTTCCATTCAGAAACTCTATATTTCTTATGATGGTCATCCAAAGGGGAGTGTTATAGAATGTTATGTGGCTGCCCATCAAAAGTGGGTGCCTATAATAAACACTAAATTTGCTTAAAGAAAATAAAGCATAATGTGTCTTGGAACGAAGGAGGTGTACATTTTTGATTACTTACTTAGGCATAAAGTAGATGAGTTGGAAGACTCTTGAAAGAGGTGTCTCCCAACTAATGTTACTAAGCTAATAAGAATACACCTATTAACCACCATGGTGGCACTAGATGAAAGAGTTGTCTCTTGGCTATAAATACCCCATGTTAGTCATGTATAAGGGTATGAGTTGTGAAGGTCTTTAATAAATGCAAAGAGTTTGATACCCGTAACCCTTGTATCTTTAATTCAAAACAACCTTTATATCCTAACCCTTGTATCTTTATTTCTCATAAAGATCTATATAACAAAACAGAACAGGGTAAGCTAACTAGGACAAAATAAATACAAGGCTGACTAGGATAAAATGAATATCATTGGTGCTGACTGGACACTGATACATCAAAATGTAACGACTCCCTCAAACCCATTAAACCAGAATGTTCGACAATGTATCACAAACTTTTCATCTTCATCTTCTAAAAACCTCTTTCTTCCAGGGAAAACCTAAAAACTCCTCATTCCTTTTCTACCGTTTGCCCTTCTTCCATTTCATGGATGTTGAAAATTTTTAGTTATTCTTTACAAATTTAGAGAGAGAAATTCATAAAAAAAAATGATACGGAAAGGGTTTTTTCTCTGAGTGAAACCCATTTTCTTCATCTTCTTCATCATAAACCCTTAAATTTGCCTTCTCAGCCTAATTTTCCTTTTACCATGGTTGCTTTATTCACTCTCAACTATTTTTCTTTGTTCAATTCAAATGTTTTATATGATGGTTTTGTTTGTTACACTTCTTTCATCTAATTTTTTTTGTATTTGAAATTTCAGTGATGGATCTGAGGAAGAAGTGATACAAGATACTGCCGCTTTATATTTGTCTTGTAAATTCTGATTAGGGATGCTTATCTATTTAACCCTGTGATTTTTATTCTTAAGGTTTTGTAGATGGTGACGGGTATTATATTCTAATATATGAATTTTACTAGATTTGCCCAAAAACGATGAGGAGCAGTTCACAAATAGAATATATTTCATTGATTACTTCATACTGTTTAATGTTCTCAAATGTTAAATAGTTCATGTTTCTGACAACAATCTAATCTTCGGTTGATTGATTGTGGGTGTATGGGTTTCATTACACGTCTTACTTTCTATCTCTCACTATCCATTCATTTTTCATATTTTTCGTGTTTTTAATGATTAAGGTTACTATGCCATGCTTGCAAAGGTTGTCATCTTCCATTATAATGGAAGTATGTAATCTGATCCTCATCTAATTGACATTTTATAACCATCTTATGTTATTTCAGATCTATTTGGAACCTTATCTCTCCTCCAATCGATTTACTTATTTCAGTGTTGCTTTCATCATCTGACAACATTACATGTTTATAGTTAATCTTCCTTTATTATGTTTAAAGGTAAAGGTTCTATTCCATCTTACCTTATCACCTGGTATGAAACTACAAGTAACGAAGTTTTGTTTCTTGCGTTAACTCTTTGTGTTTAATAATTAACAATATATATCTTCTTTTCCTTGGGGAAACAATTCCTTTCTTCTATTATAAGTTTTGTTGTTTTGTTTCCCTAACTATAGGTGGTTATGTACCCAACTACGAACTCACATCATGTGCTGCTATACCTTTAATAAATTTACGCATCATTGGGTTCATGAGGTATCTTTCTTCGCTTACTCTGATATGGGTATTCTTTTATTTCCTTATTGGGAGTTAATATCACCATCTTTTTGTTCTCTTTTGCACCTGCAGATGAGTTAGGTACAAATTCTTGTCGAAGAATGCTCTTAGGAAATTACTCAACATCGATGTTGTTGAATCAAACTAAGATACTCCCCTTCGTTTTATGCACAATTTCCTTTGGAAGGTAATGTTTGATCGCTGATGTTTTTCTTTTGAATGTAATGTTTCAGTATTTTTTGTGGCATGTAGGTTCTTAGTTTCAACCATTTTGTATTTGTTTGTCCTCATCAAATTGGTTTATGTTTCAAATTTTTTTTCAGCTACTAAAATATTTCCTCTCTATCGTTTTGAAGTTGAAAACTTTCACATTTATCCTCCTAAAACGGGAGTTTAAAAGTACCACTCGATAGTTCCAACCCCTCTATCGCGCTATTTTTTGGGAAATTTTGAAAATAGGGAAGAAGAGAGGGAGTCGGCATGATGTACCATCCTCCCAACTCTCTTTTTCCTGCCCGTGTGAGAGAGGTTTTAAACATAGGAGTAGGAAATAAGAACCTCCCTCTATGCCAACCATCTCCACCTACTATTGAGATAGAAGTTACATTTATGCTTCTTCAAGCTGCTGGATTATAGCGAATAACACGTTAAGTAGTTTCATCTGATTTTGTCCTCATTTTTAATTGGTTATTTTGGTGTTTATTATTGCTCATTGATAGATCAACAATGTAGTAAAGCAACTTCGTTAAATTTGAAGATATCTTAGAAAGAGAAAACAAATTATCGATTATCTCGAACCTACGTCGAGGACTTTGAAGCCCTTCTCAATTCTGGAGGAGATTCTTGAATCTGCTTGAAAAGGTTTTTGATGAGGACAAATGTTGTCTTTATTATATCCAGTTTTGAAGAAGAAGAACAAATCAACTTTTATATGTTTGAGTAGTTAGTGTCGGTCAAGCTATTTCTTCGTGGTCATCAACTTAAACACTTGCTAGACTATTTCACAACTAACGTCATGATGTTTTTTGGTGACTCTTCCTAATAAACACAACCAAGTTAAGTTTGAATTGAGGATGTTACGGTGATGGAAGCAATCTTGCTAATATATATAATCAATTTGTTCTTTTTTAGTTAACGTACTAATTCCTGTTGCTCTTTTTCAGTTTCAAATCTTCAAATTACCCTTGGCCTCTTATCTAATTCACTTGGTTAGTAATTTCAATTTGTTTTTTTCATAATTATTGCTTTAAATTTGATGACTATGGTGATTCGGTTGTTCCAAATCTGATCATATGGTTAATTATTGTTGCATAGATTTTGATAATGGGTTTCTTTTGTAGGTACATTTCAATTTGTATAAGAATTGAGTGCCGATAATCCTTTGGGAGTAATTGGAAAGGATTTAGGCATTGGATAGAGTAGCGTTCGATTAGATCTAATGATTTTTCAGAAAGAGTTGTGTTCTCATTGTCCTGCTGCTTATAGAGATCCCATGGAAGTAAAACTAGGATTACATAAAGCATTAGAATTCTATTATTGGGTTAAAATCCAATATAGGATTACGCGTAATTATTCAACTTCTAAAAAGAAAGCTATTGTAATGCCTAAAGGAAATAGCTTGAATGTTTCATAATTTATCAAAGAAATGGGGGAGTTTGTAAGTACTTCTACTATTACTTGATGATAAAAAAAAAATTAAAAATTTGAGGGAGTTAATCATCATCTGCATTCTGTAGAATGAAGCAGGTCATGTAGATTATATCATTATACCATAGATTTTATTGCATATCTAGAAAACATCAGCTGGATTCTCAATAATGGATAATGAAATTATTTAGCATATTCTGAAATTTTCACTTCATTTGGTCAATCATCATGTCCATGGCATCAACTCAAATTTGAATGCAGTTTTTAGTTATTTCTCTGCACATTGTTACCTGCGTTTATATAAATGCCCCGACTCTATTATTTACTTGATTAGAAATATTATTGTAATAAGTATATAGATATTTGGAGTAGGTAATCGTTGGACTGATTTAATCAATCCATCCTGTGGTACTAAACTCCATCACAATATTACCTCTCCTAAATTTTAACATAACAGTTTATATGATACAACAGTGGAGTCCTTAATGTGATGTGGTCATGTAAGAAAGCTAAGACGGTCAGGTGTGTTACTTTCACGACCTATGTCGGAACTGTCAATGTCGATATAAAAAAACTATCTTAGATTGAAACGTTATGGAGTGACATGAAGCTTTGCTTGCATACCATCTATGTGATATGTCTTAGAACCTATGATTGGGTAAAAAAAAATAAAAGTTTAGTTAATTGTAAGTGACGCGGATAAACACCATGTCACATGACTCTTACACAAGGTCATTGGTAAAATCCTATGTATCAATGAGTTAGTTCACCATATTATGTATCATTCATTTTAATATATTTTTCATAATTTTGTTCAAGTCCGATTTCACCGTGCCGGAGGCACGGGCTATAACTAGTATAATATATATAGATAGGGAGTGAAAGAGTGAGATAGGGAGTGGAAGAGTGACATAGTGAGAGAAAGAAAGAGATAGAGTTTGTTAATTTTAAATTTCATATAGATTAGAAGGAATTCAAGAGGTTTGTAAGAACCATGCATAATAGTTTTTTTCTTATAACCAAGGACTTATTTGTAATTAAGCAGAAGTTTACGGATACCACTCAAACATTTGATCATCCGAACTAATTTATCGCACAATCCAGGGAGGATAATTTGCCACGTGGAAAGTGACGTAGGTGCTCCTAGGTTTTAGCGGGAAAATCCTCCTAGGCAGAATCCTAATGAGTTTTGTATTCCTTCCTAGCTAAAACACTATCTTCTATGTTGTATATCTATTATATAAAAAAGTTTTTTGTTGACTGGGACAAACCGAAAGACAAATCCGGTCGTTCGTGGGCTTTTCGATTGCATCCTTGCCATTTGATCTATTACCTTCTCTAAAAATGACATATTTAGTCACCCACTAAAGGAAAGTAAATAAAAATCTTAATCTACACCGTCAGGACTGGTTCAACGGCCAGATTGATATAACTCTCTCTCTCTCTCTCTCTCTCCATTTACTACCTAAAACTCTAAAACGTCCAAAACCCTTAAACAGAGTTAAAGATGGAGAAAAGGAGTTACAGAGTGAAAAAAAGAGTTAAAGAGAGATCTTTCAGTTTTTAGCATTACTTGTAGAAAGAAAGAGAATGAAGAAGAGAGTTCTTCTACTAATCCTTCAATAGTGGTTGGCTGGCTGCTGTGAATCACCGAAGGTTTTTCAATTTTCTTATCTAATATTTTTCATTTCAGCTAACTATCCATATGTTTTTCATTTTTCTGATTAAAGTTTCATTTCAATGTGATTAGGGTTCAAAGGAATCAAGTTGAGCATAGGTATCCTTCTAATTTCTTTAACAAACCAAATATCTAAAACCTATTTGTTTTCATTTATCTGTTGTTTTCATTTCACTGTGATTAGGGTTCGAAAAAATCAAGGTGAGAACAAGTATCGTTCTGATTTCTTTTGTTCATAATTTAATTTGGATTTCAGTTTACAGTATAAGTATGAATTTATTTTGTGTCGCAGTAGATTTAAGTGTGCTCGCATAATTATTTATTGGATAGATTCCAGTCGATTCTCGATTTTGGACCCTATCTCACTTTTTCCGTACAGATTGGCATCGGATTATCTAATTTTTCGTACAGAATGTTGATAATTTCCTACATGAAATACTAGAACAGATTAATAACTTTCTCACTTTTATTAGAATTGATTGTTTATCTAGAAAAGATTGTTTATCTAAAAAAGATTGTTCCCAAATTAATAACCTTCTCACTTTCATTAGAATTGATTGTTTATCTATGATTGTAGGTATATCGCAGGTATGAGGACCATGTTCTTCTTTATCTTCAAGTTTGTGATTCTTCCAACAATCACTTTCCCTATACCACTTGCAATACTGATTATCAAAATTTCGGGTTTGATTTTGTAGGCAATTTGCTTCCAAGTTATTTTATCATTCAGTCTATTTTATTTTGTAGGTGGTACAAACATAGGTTTATGTGAAATTATTCTCAAGCTTGTAAGACTTACTTGTAGAACCTTATGTGAACGGTTGGTAGTGTATTATTGATGTTAGCAGGAGGAGATTGGTTATGTATTCATGGGTGGGATTTGTTGCAATTTTTCTTGAACATGCCACATTTATTAATGCTTTTTTTTTCATTTTCTGTGTGAAAAATATGTTATATGTATAAAACACATAGTGTTTTATGTTTCATGGTTATATCATTATAGAAGGCATGAAATTCACTCTGTTTTTAACCTTTGTTATGTGATGATTAGTTTGATAAACAAGTATGCAAATACTAATACCTGAAGATGCATTTGAAATGTCCTAACAGATCTCGAAATCAAGAAGGTAGATTAATGTATAGGTGATCCAATCTCATACATTTTCTTTTCTTGTTAGGCAACATCGAGACAAAAACTGGCTATGGTACACCACATGGAAGTGCTGAGTACTTGGAGAGCTAAAGTTCAAAACATCCTGATGAATTTAGGACACTAATTGTTTGAGAATATGCTCTTAAGAATTTATATGATACAATTCAATTTAGCAGGTTCATCATAAAATCTGAAGGAACCATGGAGGTAAGAAAGTAGTTTTTAGTCCAGATTCAGTCCATATATTGAATATCATTTATTTTCATTGGGGTTAAATGGTTCAGTTTTTTTTCATAAGCTCGAATCATTTCAATTTAATATTGCTCATTTAGTGTTTGTGTTTTTTCCCTATATAAACTTATCCAGAAACTGGATTTACGTGAAGATAAAGACAAAAGAAATCTCTGAAAGTTGGTACTGGTCTTTCAAGTATCTTTCTAGGCCTCATGTTTCTTGAATTATACTTCGATTCCAGGATTTATGATGTCTGGTGAGTGATGTTCCTTCTTCTTCATGTCTTCTTTATTTTGTAGTTTTATTTTGATTGCTTTAGGGTTTGCTATTTGTTGCTTTGATAAAAAAAAATTATGGATTTACACTTTAGATTCTTAGTCGAGTTCAATGACTGTCGTAGTAAATTTTGTAGGGGCGGTTATTCTTTTATGTCTATCTTTCTGCTTCATTCGATTATAGATTTCATACGATTTTATTCAGTTTTTTGTTAATAATGTTTGCAAAACTACTCAGGATTCAAGATTCATATTCTCAATTTCTACTTAGAATCCAAAGTCGTGTAGACACAACACAATAACTTTGCCTTATTACCCATTTGTCGAGGTTGAACCCATTCTTTTCATTATACCTACCATATATGAATAAAACTTTTTGTCTATTACCTGGATTGATTAAGTAGTAGCCTTGTAACTTTGCCTTCTTTTAGGTTCTTTATGGACTTACAATTATCTTACTGATGTATGTTATTAGTTTATTGTCTATTGCCTGAACTATTGTTGTTTATTTGGAGCCATCACCAGTTCAATACTATTTGGCTGTCAATTTGATCGTCTAAGCACGAAAACAATTATCCATTTTTTAGGTGTATTGCATTTAAAGTTGGTTTAGTCTTGTTTTTCGGTATGGTATTTCATGTTTAGTTTTATGCCGTATATATCACATTAGATTCAATTAAACTTTTGATGTTAGAAACAATTGTGTCAAAAAAATAAGTAAGTTGTGCCATAAACATATTACTCAAAAAATTTGTTTCTTAGTGCAAAATCATTGCTTACTTCTTAGTGTAACAAATAAATTACTCCTTATCACTTCTCACTCTAAGGTTTGTACTTTTAATTTTGCAGATTCACATTTTCAATTATGCAGCTTCTCTAAGGGCCTCGAACGGATAACAAACACCTTTGAGTTTGATTCTGTTTTCTCGGCTGTTTGTTTTCCTATTTCGACATTTCAATCATATTCTTAAGTAACTTCATTTCCAACATAGGCTCACCATTTATTTCATATTATAGGAGTTTACTGATAAACCAACCCACTGGCCGTAGTGATATCTTGGAGATGGAAGACTACTTATTCGACGATCATATTCTTTAAATTTTTATTAACGACAACTTTTGCCTATTGTATTATCATGTATTATTATTGTTTTGGTTGTGTGTGTTTCTTTACTTGTAGTGTTAATTTGAGTAGGCCTTGCGAAGTTTATTCGACTTGCAGGAGAGACGAATGTTCATGCACGTTTTTGTTAGTCTCACTGTCAGTATTTACACATCATTTCATGAAGATTAATTTCGTTCATCTCCCTCTTGTTTTCATGTTCATTTTTTTTTTCTAAATTTCTGAACGAGATAAAGTTCGGATTGTGCAATTGCTATATGTTAATCTTTTATTGTTTATTCCAAATACAACGCACATATAATGATAACTTCATGTTCTTTAAAAAAAAACTTCATGTTGGTTAGGGCTACAACTTTAAGTTAATGTTATTAAAGTAGAACTCAAAATTAGTTGTTAAGCCTATTCACTTTCGTGCATATACTTGTAAAGGAAGCCGCACTTGCATCATAGATTTGGCATCCAGAACCCATTACGACCAGGAGTTCATTGTCGAATCAAGAGTTCACTCTTTTTTCATATGTTTTTTTTAAGCTTCCTGACCCTCACTAACTTTTATTTTGAACCTTTTGTTTTATATGTAATTTTAATTATTATCTAAGTTGGTTCTCTATTTTATTTTAAATTATTTGTTTCTAATTTTTATATCTTAGTTTTATATGCAGACATCTCTAACGTGCAACACGAGATCGTTTGTACTCATGCCAGTTTGTACCCCATTGGCTTTAGTTAGGACATTGTTTTTCATTTTAACCTCTTGTGAGCACCTCCCGTGCCCTATGGGCACGGGACATATCTAGTCTATTATATAAAACGCAAAGTTTTTTGCTGACTGGGACAAACCAAAAGACAAATCCAGTCGTTGGTTGTGTTTTTGATAAGATACACACCCTTTGATCTATTACCCACCTAAAAAAATGAAATTTTGTTCACCCTCTCTCTAGATCTATTAGACAAACCCATTATCAATTATAACCGTCCATTTTTCATCGTTAAATCTAGCCATCCAATTGAGTCATTCTTTAATCAAAATGTCTAAATTTTTTCATCTACCTTCCTCTTTTCCATTAAAGTTGATTAATATTTTATTGTAATAATGAGAGGAGTTTTCTTTATTGAAAATGTAATAATGAGAGGAGTTACAGTTTCA
>BEHA01005617.1:171854-188247 GCA_002897215.1 Eschscholzia californica subsp. californica | reverse complement strand
CCCCCCGCCACATCAGCTGGGAACTTTTTTTTGTCAAAATCTTTTGTAACTTTATCATTTCCCTAAACGTAAATCGGTAACTCTTTGATTCTCAAAAGTAGAAAACACATGAAGGCTTAAAGTCTGAAAGCAGATCTCTCTCCATGCTAACAAATCTTCCTTAGGTTTCCGCGTGAGCTTTCCTCACTGCCTAATCCTCATTACTAAAAAAACATAATCAAACAAGAGGTCAGACTATCATTATGATTTGAAGCTCCACCAACACCAAAAATACTAGTAATTAGGTTTAACAATGTGGATTTCACCTTAAAACTATCATTTTTCAATAACTTCATCAATCTCGACAAAAATCTCTCTAACTAATTCAATTCTGCGTAAGGAAAAACATCAGTTGCTGAAGCAAGACAAAGAGATAAACCTAATAGTGAATTTTGATCTTGTTCAGAAAAATCAACCCACTTAAGGGTTTCAAGAAGACTGAAAAAAGAGGTTTTCAAGATTTGGGAAGCAATTATAGTAATTGAATCAATACAAGCCGATTATGAAACGGTGGGAATGATTCGTGACTCAGATTCCGAGCGATTACTTCTAATTGAGCGGTGGCGATTGTGAAACTATCTCGATCTAAGAGTTTGTTCATTCTGATCGTTGTTTTAGATCCCAAGTTAACTCGACTTGACTCGGTGAGGATATTTTTTGGAAAGACATTGATGTGATGCTACCTGAGAATGATAGTTGATTGTGGAAGAGAGTAGAAAACGATTTTCATCAAAAGTGGCGCGAGACTAGTTACTTTGGTGACATCACTGCCTTGTTGCGGTGGTTCTAATTTGTTGGTCACCTCTATAAGACTAACTTTAGGAGTCTTGTAGAGTTGGGTCTTGCCATGATCCCATCTCTCCACAAGCTATCTCTCTCCGAATTTAATTGTTGGTGAAGAAGAAGAATGTGCCTAGGGTTTATGGAAGAGAAAAAGGTGAAATGACTTAAAATAAAAAGAGATGATAATTTAAAGAACCAAAATTTGGGGTATAATAGGAAACCAGACCCAAATCTAAATAATATTTGAAAAAAATCAATTTTGTGAAAATTTTACACTCGAAATTAACGTGAAAAACATTTTTGAATTTTTTTAACAAATCTTAGTTTGTTCTCAACAATTTTGTAGATTTCAAAAAAAAATTTGTTTTTGCTCAAGAAATATTTTGCAAAAATGTTTCACATTTTGTCTTTTGCATTTGACAAACACAGTCTGACATTGACATTTTGGCTAAAACATTTTCCAAATTGTCTTGTTTTGTTTTTTTACAGAAACATTTAGACCAATGCATTTTAACCTATCTTTTGTAAAAATTAAAATGTTATGCATATAATCCTTTGTATTTGACAAACCTATTAACAGACAAATAATATTTTGCCTAATGCATTGTATATGTTGTTAACAACATAATTGTGTATGTTGTCAACATTTTATAACAAATCAGGACAACTATATATGCTGTCAACATTTATAACAAATCAGAACATCTATTATATAAAATAGGATGTTGAGTGCTGACTGGGACAAACTCAAACACAAATCAAAGACAAACCAAAGATAAATCCAGCCGTTCATTATCCCGTACTAAATCTCCACCGTTTGTATTTAAAGATTAACAAAGAAAAACATACAAATCGTTGGACTCAATAGATATCAACGGTTGGTTCATTGTGTTTATTTAATTTTATTTTCAGTAATAATATAGCATTTAATTTCTTCCAATTAATATGGTAACATGCACTCTTTGGCTCTTAGCATAATAACAGTTTCTTGTTATTTTATATGTTGTCAACATTTTATAACAACATAATGTATATGTCGTCAGCAATTCATAACAACATATTTATATATGTTGTCAACATAGAAGTGTAAAAAGAGAATTATGGGAAAAAAATATGACTGTCGTGTTAACAACATAATTATATATGTTTTCAACAGTTTAAAAAGTGTTAAAAAATCAATTTTCTTACATCATTATTTTTTGATAGGTTTTTTTTTTCTAGTAGAGTCCAAATTTCAGGTTTTTCACCAATAATTTCAAATAAAAACTCTAATTTTCAGAGGACATGAGATTTTTGTCTTATTGAATATGATTTCTTGATTGTCATTGTATCATATTTGGGATTGTGCAAGTGTTGGATCAGACTTTGATTATCACTACTTATAAAAGTTCGCCGCCACCCATCAGACGCCGAATAAAATAGCTTTTGTTTCACCTTCTTGACTGGTTCAGCTCTGAGTGTTGTCGCTTTGGCTTTTATGGATTGAGCCTGATAGTTACAGATGATAAAACTAATACCAACACAACTCTTAATGTCAATAGATGATGCATCTGTATTACTTTTAAGATATGGATAGTTAGGTAGGGGTTCGTTGGTCATCCGTAACTGTTTGGTTATCATATTGAGATTACCTGGAACGTGTTGGAAAACAAGTATATGGTTAATCACCTGTGAAGGAAGATTAATAGTGTTTTGAAAGTAATGATCACATCGAGCTTTCTAGATGAACCATAACATAGTAACAAAATGTATATCATTAGTAGTGCATGAGATATTGTCTAAATACTTCTATGAAGTAAACCATCCTGGCATAGAAATAATATTAGTAGAAACAACATTGAAATAAAACCATACAATGTTGGCAAAGTGACAACGAAGCATCACATGCTCAGGAGTTTCAGTGGCATCACAACTGGAAATTGATTTCCAATTCAATTTCCAGTCAATCTTGTTCTGAGAATGGGGAAGTTGTGTTGAAACTAAACGATGACACATCGATCAAGTAGTAAATTTACCTGATTGATTTTTTTGAAACCACGCGAAACAATATTTCATTCGTAAGTGATTAAATCACAATGTTACATGGATGATCATAATTATTTCTCTCATCTGAAAACTTCATGAGAGTTACATACCTTTAAATGCAAAGTGTCTCATGAAAACAAAGAAATTGGACTAGACACCGACTCAATAAAATGACCCTAAAAGTCGAAAAATGAAAGGATCCTAAAGATCACGGATGAAAGGACCCTAGAGTGTAGGGATTTATACCCTTCTACTAGTGTTTATAGCGGAAATATGACATCTAATGTCTACACTAGTATTCCCAGGATCACATGCAAAACTAGTAATTAATCTAATGGAGATAGTAGATTACCTTAATCGCTTTTCCCTCGAACTAGTTGAATTGATTGAAGAAGACCAAGAGCTTCAAGTGTAGCTCCTCTACTTGGGACACGAGCAATCAATTTGATCTCCCACCTTGTTGTATAGCTAGCACACCAATGGTGGTTGGATAGAAGAACACCTTCTTCTTTGACTAGATTGATAGTAATGGGAATTAGCTCACTTTCTCCTCTCTACTTGATGTGGTAGAGTAAGAAAGCTTAGAGAGAAATTTCACACCTTATTCTCTGCCCTAAGAGTGTTTATATAGAACCCTAATAAGAATCCACCTCCTTTTAGGTTTCCTAAAACACCCTTTAGAATAAGATTTAGGGAAATAGTCGAAAATAGCAACTATTGGTATTTTCTCAATTCCCTAAGGAGGAGGTGCCCAAACACCACTAAAATTGGCATATATAATGTTTATTATATCAGCAACTAACCCTCCAAAATTCAGCCCAATCCGAGTCCTAGAAGTACCCGAACCGGTCTAGGCCCAAAACCCCTGTTTTTAGCCTTTTTGTACTATCTTTGCCTAATTCCTTTTTAGGCCTATGAGATATGTTTATGGGACACTCCCATGATTATATCTCACTCCCACTAGTCATATCCTAGATCAATTTGTCACTCTTATGTGTAACCCGTTGTAGGATCCGATCGAAGTTAGCCGCGAATTACTTCGTAATTCGACGATCGTAGTTGGTCTCTAGCTACAACTCTACGATCCCTAAATCAATCGGACTTGATGATCTTCCACATCAATTGTCCTATCCGACAATTTGTTCGCATTGTCACCTTGGTCGAAGGACATCTCCTTCAACTCCTTCATAGAGGTCATAACACGAAAAAACCAAAAGAACCACCGTTGCTGTCACCGGAAAACCGTCGTCGTCACCGAAAAACCACCTCTGTCGCTGTCACCGGAAAACTGTCTTCGTCGCCGTCACCGCCATGGAACACACCACGTACAACACCAAATCTTCATTGGTGTTCATATACAAACCATTACCAAACTCCATCTTTTCGTTTCCACGAATCACAATCGTGATTAAAATGATTATGAAACCTAAATCATACCCCTCCATTGTAGATTGATTCGGATATATGCTTCAGATCCGGTCTACGATTTCTCACTGTTTTCTATACCTCACTGGAAACCATATACAGAACCCTAGGTGAATCAATCCTTGTTGGAACTATGAAGCCTCGACTGAATCTAACCTTCGTCCAACACCCAATCGGAACGGTAAATCTTCACCTTTCTGCCAATAGATCTTCAAAATCAAGAAAAGGAAGAAACTTGAAAGATACATCAAGGTCTCAAGAGGAAGAGAAAGAGAATAAGAGTAATATTGATGAAGAATAAGGATCAGACGAGGATGGAGACTCCTAATCTGAAGGAAATTGTTGGAATCCGCCCACGAAACCGTCAGGAACTGCAAACCCTCTGCCGGTAACCACCACCGGGAGGCGGCGCCACCCTAGGAGACAAATCGCTCCGCCCGACTCCCAAATTCTTAACCCTTCCCAAATTTACCTGATTGATTAAGAGTCCATCTAATTTCATCTTACCCTTCCAACCACAGCTAAGCCTGACTTACTGCCTAGAAAAACACTTTTCTCAACCATTGAAGTATTCACAACTCTCAAATTAAAACCACAATAACTGCCCAATTTGTTTCGTTTGAACGAGTATGGAGAGAAAAAGATAGGTGCTTCTAAAGGCACCTGGCCAAACAGCTATTAGCATCTATCTCTGTTAGCACTAGACCCAACCGCTCTATTCTCTGTTAGCACCAATCAACTATGTAGGCATCGGTCCTTCATCTGTTGACCCTAACCCCTCCATCTATCTCTCACAAAATCCATCCAAAATTGGGAATTTGAAACTCTCTCTCTCTAAGCTCTTAAAAAACCGAATTCTACCCTCACCAAATCGCTCATAATCTCACGAATCTCCCTCAAATTTTGCTGAGAATAAGTCATTCGACTCTCTAAGTCTTAGAATCAAGCATCATTTGGTGGAGACGAAGTTGAAATCAAGCTACAATTGCTCCTTCAAGGTTGGTTCAAAAACCCTAACTTTTTAAATTTTATTGAATAAATTTGTTGTTTGATTGATTGGGGATGTTAATAGTGTTTTGTAACATGTTTAGATTATTGTATTATATCATTTCGAACATATTTAGAGCCATTTGTGTGAGTGTTTGATGTCCAAACA
Source organism: Eschscholzia californica subsp. californica (assembly GCA_002897215.1). Taxonomy (NCBI): domain Eukaryota; kingdom Viridiplantae; phylum Streptophyta; class Magnoliopsida; order Ranunculales; family Papaveraceae; genus Eschscholzia; species Eschscholzia californica. The sequence goes on along the minus strand of BEHA01005617.1, from coordinate 182,819 downwards.
AACTTCCCTAGATCTATACCTAAGCTGCTGGAACGACTCGGATGGACTGGTCCAGTCCGTCCGTGTCTTCCTAGTCACGGATCAGCTAATCCGTGGGTTAGTACAAAAAAACAGACTCAGCTTCAGTCCGTGACGGACTGGGTAATCCGTTTCGGACTGAAAGGGCCCGGATTACCTGATCCGGGACCTGGGGTTATTTTTTTTTTAATCTTTCATATTTTTCTTTCTTTATTTTTCTCATCATTTTTCCTTCATTATTTGAATGACTTTTTTTGTAGCGATACGTGCCTATAAAAAGTTATTATTTGAATGACCTTTTTTGTAGCGATACGTCCAATTTTTCCTTCATTAATTTAGAGTAGGAAAACATATTTTGATTATTTATTGTTTGTGCATCACGTATCCGCGTATTATTCAAAAGTTATTATGGCACCACGTAAGCAACGACGAACGCAAGGAGATGAGAACGAAACAGAGCCTCCTATTTCGACAGCAGAAACAGAAGTAGGGGGGTCATCTTCATTTTCAGACCCGTACTCTGGAGGTCCAATAGATCGTGCGCTTCTACCTTGTTTCAAGAATCATGTTGCTTATATGATTTGGAACAAACCGGTAAGCAAATATTATTTTCTAATTTTAGTAGTTATGATAAAATTTTGTTAATCATCAATCTAAAACGATATCTTTTTTATTTTCAGGAGAGGTCGGTGCTGAAGTTACACAACCATGCGTCTGCCGTAGTTGTGGGTACTGTTTTGAAGAAGACGAATGGGTGGGACCTGAAAACTGAGTGTCAAAGTGTTCGAGAGAGAGTCCGGAACACGGGATTGGCCCACATCGCCAAATATTCATACATCAAGCTAGATCGTGTTCTACTCTCGACATTTACAGAGCGGTGGTACGAGGACACAAATACTTTCCACATGCCGTTCGAGGAGATGACGATCACATTAGAGGATGTGCATCGCATATGTGGTCTTCCAATTGAAGGTAAACCCGTTGTTCTGTCCAAGACGGATGATGAAGATGTGAACGATGACGATGACAATGACGATGATACAAAAGATCCAGATGCATTACTAGTCTCTCGTTATTTACAATTAGATTACGAAGGTGTAAAACTGCACTTAGGTAAATCTAAGTCTGTGGAGCTTAAGTGGTTGAGGAAGCAATGCAGTGGGTCGAAAGAAGATGACACCGACCTTGTCAAAGATGTTGTTGCACGGGCATACCTCTTGCATATTTTTGGTTGTACTCTTTTTGCTGATAAGAGTGCAACTAAGGTTCCTATTGTCTATCTACGTTATCTGAAGAACTTAGATGATATTTCGACTTACTCGTGGGGAACAGCGGTGCTTGCCTATCTTTATCGGCAGATTGGTTTTGCTTCGAGGGGAGGAAATCAATTGGCTGGTTATCTTACTTTATTTCAGGTAATTTCATATTTATTTTTGTCTCTCAATTATTTATGTTAGAGTAGCGAATAATAAATGTGTATTTAACATTACATTTGTAGGCGTGGATCGATGAACACTTCAACCTTGGGGTGTCTGTTCCCAACCCAAAATATGATCTTACATCTAATGTGCCCCAGATGTATAGATGGGAGGAACACGTTTTGAAAGGCAACAAGGCATGTGCTCTAGGAAGCACTCGGGAGCAATTGGACGGTCTGACCGAGAGAGATGCATGTATTTTATTTATTAATTTTTTCCTGTGTTCTGTAATACCTGACGTATGCTATAAGAATCACTCGTTAAACGTCTGTATCATGTAGGTCATTTGGGACCCATATCGTCCCTTATTGTCTGGTGTTGCACTACCACTTCCTGAATACTCTTTTTACACTGGTTGCATCGCGGTTAACGGTATTGCCGAGCCCTATCACCCTGATAGGGTGTTAAGGCAACTTGGGTTGGTTCAAGTCATCCCTAAACAACCGATTCGACCAAAAAAGGTGTCGAAGGATGGAGATTCTAAAAACTTTGGTAATGTGGCCTCTTATTGGGGGCGTTGGGAAGATCACCTACTAAACATGAGTGATAGACCGAAGGAGGTATCTTTAGCTCTGTGGGAGGCAAACGCTCAGTATAACAATTGGTTCAAGAGAGTATCTCACCCGTTTGTACAAAACCCAGCTTTGTACAAATCTAATAGACTAGAACAATACTTAGATTCGGTATCGTACTACGTGAGTATTCGATTTATCATTCTTTTGCTTTTTTACTTTTGAATTTGTAGCTATAATTTGTTACCTAATTTGTTATTAATCCATTGTTATTTTTTAGAGAGATGGAATTGATCGTGCCATTGTAGCGATTCAAGCGTCCGACGTTCCGTTAGGGCTTGAAATCCTAACTAATGCGAGGGCTGAAATGCCGCTTCCCAAAAGTCGTCATCAACCTCAACCAGAACCAGAACCAAGAAGATCGTCTAGAAAAACTACGGTGAAGAAATCGAGGAAATCACAAAGGGAATGAAGTAATATAGTATGGTTTAGAATCTCAAGGGTAGTCTCACTATTTTGAATTGCTTTTGTGAACAAAGGTTACTTTTTTTTTAACTTCTTTTGTGAACGATGTGTATCGTACATTTTGATCGATGTTTGAACATCGTTACTCTTGTTTTAACAAGTTTTAATATCTATCGTACATTTTGATCGATGTTTGAACATCGTTACTCTTGTTTTAACAAGTTTTAATATCTATCGTACATTTTGATCGATGTTTGAACATCGTTACTCTTGATTTAACAAGTTTTAATATCTATCGAACTGTAATGACTCTAAGATCTACCGAACGGAAGGTTTAGAAAACGGCACCTTAAGTACCAAGGTTTGGAAGAAAAAAAACCGTATGAATCGGATCCGTGCCTTCCCTTCTCAGGTCCCGGATCTCTAGATCCGTTCTATGCAACAAAGTGACGGATATCTGGATCCGTAACTTTGTGAACAAACACGGATCCAAGGATCCGTGACCTGTATGAAATTCATGTTTTTCTGTTTCTCTTCGATTATAAACCCAAAGAAAAAAATTTAAATAACGAAGACAATTAATCATCTAAATTTATTCAAATATTAAATCAAAAAGTTTTTAACTCGGTATTTCAGTACACCTTAATCATCACTTAAATTTATCACACTACTACTTGGCTCATTAAAATTATCATGAGAATAAAATTTCTTTCCATCCTCGATTCTATCTCTAACAAGTTCAAGCCAACCCGTTGCCTCTAGCGATGCATACCTAGACCATTGCGGTGCAATAGGAGGGAGTATAGAATCTTTTTTGAGTTTAACGTTCATAAAGTGACCACCACTATATGTAATGCATGCAATTTTATAACCCTCAGAAGGTGGACCACTAAGTAAGGGTAAGAAAGTTGTCGAACAACCGTAAGACATATGAACTAATATGCAATTGAAGCTACTCGCCACAACTATACTAGTGTACGGGTGAATGTAGAACCAATCTTCCGGACATGTAAAATTGAAGTTGTTCGCGGCACTTAATGTTTGAGTGTATTCTCTTGTTCCAAACATCTCTTTGTAGAGTGTGTTACGTACCTCAAGTTCTTTTATGACATTTTTGCGAACTTGTCTCCAACCATCTTCTAGTGAAAACCAAAGTCCTTTACCAACGGCATGAAACCCACAATGACCATCGCCTGACACATCTATAATGTCATCCAAGAATGGATCCATAACTGACGGAATCTGTCATTTGTATCTTTTAAAATTGGGTATGGATGCTTTCAGTGCTTTGGTTTCTTTGTTAACTTTACGTACTGTCTGAGTGGAGGGAACACATTCATCAACACACTTTGCATATTCGAAAGCAGATGGGTTCCTCTTAGTAGATTTTGCAGCTTCTTTTTATTTTTTGCTCATTCTTCTTTGTTTCGGACCCCCTTTTGTCTTTGTTTGTTGCAATGGCTCACACAAGTTTGTGATGACCGGAAAAGAAATTTCCCTCAACTTCTCAAGTATTGCAGTCCTCTCAGCATCACTGGATTTATCCCACATTAAATAAAGGTGCTCCATCTCATGTGATGCGTCAAGATCATTATGAATCGGCGGAGTCGGGTTAATGGATAGCTTGGTCCACTGAGGGCGAATGATGTCCTTTGGACATACCTTATCTTGATTCATCAAAGATACCATCTCATGAGCACAAGGGAGACCATAGACATACCTTAGAACACATCCGCAATTTTGAACGTTAATATCAATCCCATTTGCACGGTCGATCTCATCTACCATAAGATCTAATGCCGCGTGCAAGACATAACCACGTAGCTCTTTAAAAAACTTGGTTTGATGCCCTTCCTTCACCTTAATACGACTGTGCTCAAAATATGTTATAATTTCACATGTCTCGATATGCATAAATTCCCAGCACGTAACATAGTTACCTTCGGAGCTACATAGATATCTCTTCAATTTGGAATGAGCACCTTCCACACGATTTGTTGTAGTATCTCCCATGTGAATAACCCCGTTAGTCCATGCAGTCACAAATCTCTCTTTCAATCCCAACCAGGTATCTTGAACATAACTAACATCTTTATGATGTGTGTTTGACCAAAACTTCACAAAAGTTTCCACCGCCTCATTATAACCACTTTCAGTCTCAGCATACATGATAGCTCGAAACATTGTCATAAACACATTGAATTGTTCTTGTTTGAAATGACCTTTGACTTTAGCTACCACACACTTGTCGAGGTGGAAAGTACATAGCAACATTTGAGCATTTGGAAAGACTTCACCAATGGCGTTAATCAGTGCAAGTTCACGATTGGTAACACGATTGACATTGAGTTGGGAGGAAACAACGTCCGCAAACGATTAAGGGCCCATGTGTACTGATTAGTTGTCTCCCCATCCATAAATGTAAAGGCTGCGGTGAAGGATTTCAACGTAGAAGTTACCCCGACAATCTCAAGCAATGGCTTGTTAAATCGGTTGGTTTTATACGTACAATCGAGCAATAACACGGTATGGAAACTCTGTAATAATCGAATACAATCAGGATGTGCCCAAAATAGATTTGTTACCTCATCAGTGTCTTCGTTATTTGAAAAATGGTAGACGTAATGGTGTTCCACCAACAACTTAATGAGTTGTTGCATCAGACTCCTTCCTTCTTGTTTTTCCATACGAATGTTCGCACGTGCATTGTAAATGGTTTTCAACGTTGATGTGTTATCATTGAATTGTTCATGAATTTGAGAAATAATTTGAGCTGGCTTCGAACCAATTTTTAATAGATGTTTCACAACAGCTTTTTCATCGGGTTTCAACCTATTCACATATGCGTGACCTAGAAGACTTTCAGCTAACTCGTGGTTATGGATTCCAAACACAACTGACACTTTCCACGTGTCATTAACCCCCAGTATTCCTTTGAGCTTGAACGGACATTGACATTTTTTGGTGCTCGATTTCCTTTTCTTTATAGGTGGTTGATGGGATTTTGGAACTAAATCCTTTTTCTCATGTGAACGAAATACTCCACTTCTTTCGCAACATAATTCTAACCGGGGTTTCTGTCCACCTCTTCTATTACCTCACCTGGAGGTCAATACTACAAACTTATGTTTTCTCCCAATTTCTTTAGCCCAACCGATTAACTCCTCTTTAGTTTGAAAAACATCTTCAGTCACAAAATACTGACCAACATCAATACTAATAAATTGACACCCATCATTTGAAGGTCGATTTTCTTTTTCGGCATGGTACTCCTCTAACCTCTTCAATAGGAACAATATTAAGGTCCGGAATCTGTCAAAAGGTGAAAAAACATAAAAATCACTTAAAGAAAAAAATATCTTCAGGATGGAACGGACCGAAAGAGTCCGGGATTTATCAGATAAGGACGGATCCATATGTCCGTCCCAATCTACAAGGGCACGGACTGTCTAGTCCGTGACATGTCATTTCTAAACGGACAGTCTGATCCGTTAAGGACTAAAAAGTACCGGACTGGTTCAGTCCGTTCACGTCACCGAAGTTTCACTTTTGTTTTTTCAAAAACTCACACAACACGTATTGAAACATATAAAAAAGGGTCGGGGAATGGTTGTATACCTCATGAGAAACTTCTCCTTGCCCGGAAACAGGTAAAAGAGTTGGAATCGATGTAGTTGTTAAAATTTAGAACTCTCTTCTTCAATGGTTAACTTCCTAATTTCTTTTCAAAAGATGATATAAAGAAGCTATAAATGAGATGTAACACAGTTTAATGATGAACAAATCACCCGGATTGATTGTTTCGAATAAAAGAATAGTCGCCGGTAGGTGTCGGAGACGTTGCCGTCGCCGGAGAATGTTGCACTCTTTTCTAGGTTTTGTTTTGGAAGAAGAATTGATTAGGATTCCTTTTTTGTTGGAAGAAGAAGATGGAAGAAGTAAACGAAGGTGAACGTCACCCACATTAAAAACCGGTGCTTATAGAGACCTCGGGTAAAAAACCATTGACTTGAGTCAACAATATTTCTGGATGATAACAGCTGTTTGGCCAGGTGCCTTTAGAAGCACCCTAAAAAGATAGGATACAAATATTATTCAAGTTCAAAAACAAATTATCACATAGATAATCAAACAAGAAAGAACCACTGTTTGGGATTTTTCGCTGTGGTTCAGATTACCAATTTTGGGCCAACACAAAGGTGAGATTACCTATTTTCAGAGAGGAGGTTTTCTATTGTTGGAGTCTTCTGCTGAACATAGCCAGTCGATCACCGGCTGGTGAGCTTTACCCGACAAAGATGCTGGTCGGAGTGCAAGTGAGTGAAATTTTGACTGGGTCAGAATAACTTGACCAATTAATGCGAGATTGCCAGTGAATGGGTTAAAAGGGTGAGTGTAGATAAAATTTTCCTTTTACAACTTCCCACGGCCTTTTACTCAAATTCTGGGCTTACGGAAATAAAGGCCATAAAACCACAGCGATGCAAAACCCTAATTCCGTCCTTGGACAGAACCTTATAAAGTTGAAGCTTGGGAAATCATTTTATTGCAAACCAAAACCCTAGTTATCGTTCTTAGCTAGGAACAGTTAGGTACCTTTCTGTTTGTTCGTAAGGAAAGATGGATATAAATTTCAATCCTTCAGGTAGTATTATGCTTCGTCTTCGTCTAGTTTATAAACCTTAGAAATAACACCTAGGGTTTCTTAAATCATACTAAAACCCTAAATTTTAGATCTGATCCTTCTTTTATATATGATTTTTATCCTCTGGTAAACTAAGAAAGAGAGGCAAATGATGAGTTATTACAAACTGATTACTCAATCAAAGAATTGCTGTATTTTTGATGTTTTATTGAATAGGAAGAGCTGATGCCCTCTATCTATATATATAAATATGTTTATATATGTGAATGATGAGAAGTTGAAATCAATCAGTTATCCCTGTCTGATATTTCTATGCTGAGATTTCTATACTCTGACACTACTCTTATCTCTTTCTCTCTCTATTTAGATCTTTACTTTCTCTCACTAGAATAAAAATTGTGATTTACAAAATAATGAAATGGCCAGTGATGATCATGTATTGGTTGACTGAAATGCAAAACTATGTATTTGCATTTATGTTGAATAAACTCATGAACTAGGACGGTCTGAGGCTAATAATTTATTTTATCTGAGAAACACCCAATTTTTTTTTATATATTTTTAGAAATTTTTGGTGTTGTTTGTACAAGTCAAAATATAATTAGGGTGTTTGCCCTAGTTCATCAATATGAGTTAACTTTGTGTTTCCTATTTCAAAATTTTGTTTATGGGGTTTAATGAGGTTTTAGCAGCTGATTTGATTAGGGTTTTGATGGTGAAATTATTGTGTGGTGTTGTGGATGATGAGAATTCAAAATTAACAGTTATCCCTGTCTGATATTGCTGCTGATTATTTGAAATCTGACACTTCTAATGTTTTAGATTTTTATTCAAACATTGAATTCAAAGTGGGTGATTTGGGACACTATTGTCATCCAAGAATTGTTTGAGAAAATTTTAATTACCAAGCTTTGAATTGTTATAGCTGCCACAACCATTTCCTTGTATATGACAAGAACAAGATGTCCGTTACATTGTTGTACAAGTGGTTGATAGTGTTGATTTAAATTCTATGTTGTAGGTCATTTTAATTGTTGATTTAACTTGAGATTTATTTTGTTTATCACATTTTGATGATGTATAAACATCTAGCAACTAGGCAGGAACACTTTCAACAAAAAACAAAAAAAAAATAGGCAGGAACAATTATGTCCCATTATTATGTATATGGGGTTAGTGGTTAAATTAATAATTCTTTCGTAACAAAGAGTGCATTTTGTAGAATTTGTTAGAAGTGCGAACTGAGTCACTGACATTTCAGAAATGCTAGAGAAAATGTGTGAAATGGCAGTCTGAGACAAAGTTAATTGTTAATGTAAGAAGATGAAAGAAAAAAGAAAAGAAGAGAGGAAGATGGATCCACATATTTGGAGGTGGACTATAATTTCTACCATCACTTAATGAAAAGATTAATGGAATATGTTTGTATCCATTAATCATTGTTCAGTTATGTATTGTTGTAATCATGTCATGTTAATGATGTTAGGTCTTAATAAAATTTGAACGATGTGCATCAGTTAATATACTACACTTTTTCAATCTCCTTGATTGCAATATGAAATAATCCTTTTACTATGGACCAAATCACCAATATGAAATAATAAAGACATTTCTTCACTTAGAACATTTCCAATGGGACACTCTGAAAATCTAGCTGTCAAGTGTCAAATAAGAGCATTTCCAATGGGACACTCAATCTCTATCACTTAGAGTGTCACATGTGCTTTTTTGGAGTTTTTGTTAAAAACCCATCTCCAATGGAACACTTTATTAGACACTCTAATATGAGGTGGACACATTTATTATAGAGTGTCTAGAAAGAGAAACTCTAAAATGAGAGTGTCTACTTGAGACTCTCTAAGTGTTACTTTTAAATTCCAACCAATAGAAAAAATTGTTTTTCAACTACTTTTTATCTATTGGATTGAAGAGGGACATGTGTATTAAGTATAAACACTTTAGAGATCTCCATTGGAGACCAACAAAAATTAGAATGTCTCTATATTGACATATAGGAAAGAGAATCTCTTTTGACCCTTGACACTTAGGATTTTTAGAGTGTTTGTTAAGTGTTCCATTGGAGATGCTCTAAAGGTTCTCTTTTCATAGAGACACTCTACATTTGTTTGGTCTCTAATGTAAATCTCTTACTTAATATACATATCCCTCTTCAATCCAATAGATTAAAAGTAGTTGAAAAGAAAAGTTTTTTATTGGTTGGAATTATAAAGTAACACTTAGAGAGTCTCAAGGAGACATTCTCATTTTAGAGTTTCTCTCTCTAGACACTATAATAAATGTGTCCAACTTATAATAGAGTGTGTAACAAAGTGTTCTATGTAAAGATCTGATCCCTCAAAGTAACACTTAGAGATGATTTTTTAACAAAACTCTAAAAAGTCATATGTTAAGTGTTAGAGATTCCCACTGGAGATGCTCTTAGTAAAGATCTGATCCCTCATCTCTAAAACTTAGAGGGAGTACTATAGAGGTAGGATGGGGAAGAATAAGAAAGAAGTATAGAATAGAGCTAGAAGAGTTGGCACACGGAAAAGTGTGCCATCCTCTCCCTCCAGTCTCCACTCCCCACTCCAGTTCAAGTCTCTATATTTTACTTTGGAATAAACCTAAATCCCACTCGCCACTCCAGTTCATCTCTACTACCAGGTTGCCACCAAAGAAATGGTGTTATCTAACATCTTTGGAAGAATATAAGGTATAAGTCCTCTCCACTCATTGCTAATTAATTTTGAGTTTGATGGACAAATCATTACAATTCATAATTTAAATGCTTCTGCTAAGATGATTGGACAAGCCTCAAAGTTCAATCATTGGTTTCTCATTATAATACTCCTTGTCTTAATATGAACTCACCAATGTAACTAGCTAAGACCAAGTTCCACCAAATATTTTTACCTGAATAATATTCTGTATATTACAGGAATGACTATTTCATCATCATGTCTTCATTTGTGGCATAAGTTTCTATCCACTAACCTGATAATTGTAATTGGTCCGGCTTGATCCGAAGATCTTTTATCCAGTGGACTGGTGACAATTACATCTTGTTCCTTACCACGACAACTTCTAATTGTGTCTAGCATGTCCCTAATAATCTTCCAGTCATACTGCTGCAACTTAAGACACAATGTGACTAGAAGGGGACGTCAATAATGTGGATATCTTAATGTGAGAACTTAATCCACTCGGCAATTAGAGGAACCCAACGTCACCTAGATATTGGATCACAATGAACCTCACTAATTGGTAACTTCGAAGTGCTTGCACAAACCAATGAGGTGTATGCAACTCTTAGAATATGAATAACACTATAAATGCAGACCTGTGGGACTTAGTCGTCATCCACTGAACATTTAGACAACTAAGATCGCGACAGACCTGCTCAATGTGTTAAAAACACATTAGACACACGAACAAGGAGTCAAATTTCGAAGAGAAAGACTCGTCTTCTCACCAGGCAATCGTCATTCTGTGTCATGATCTCATATTGACGCCAGTAAATATCACGCTCCACAGACAGAATCAAGTGATGTCTATTTGTGTAACTCATATACAACATCCCATGACTCTTCATTTGTTAACAATAAGTAATTACGAATGAAAAGCTAAACAAACTCTTGTATATCACAACCTAGGATGGCCTCCTATAGAATGAGGTGGTCCAAATAGAGTCACAGGTCATGCCAAAAACCTGCGGAGACTCTGTCCGGAAGCAAAATTTGACATGGCTTTTAATCAAGGTAGCTGTGTTGCATCTAATCTGATATACGAGTGTTACGAAAATTTCTCAAAACCATCTTATCCCCCTTCTATTCCCTTCTCTCTA
>BEHA01005617.1:140005-171181 GCA_002897215.1 Eschscholzia californica subsp. californica | reverse complement strand
AAATGTTCATAAACTCCATTGATAAAGCATGGTGATCCTTCATCAAATCCAGAGGAATCATCCACTGCAATAATCAAATGGTAAGGAGATATTATGAGCAAAAGTATTAATTGGAAAAGTAATGCTTTGATAGACAAGTATCATGGTTAATACTTTATTTCATACCTGATTGTCAATTGGTCGATACTGATCCTGTTTGTATCTCCCACTTTCACAGTGTTCATTGTCATCCATTTTAAGAGATAAATTCGGTAACCCAGATGGTAGCAGACAAGTTTCCAGCACCAATTACGAGCTCCAAATACTTGATTCAGCCTAAGACCAGATAGTATGTTGAGTCTCAAGAATCCTTTTGGACTCGGAGAGCGATATTTTGAAGTGCTAGCTAAAACTGCAGTAGAATTGGTTTAGAGAGTCAAATTAGCGAAAATTATGAAGTATGAGAACCAAATAATGCTAGTCTAAACCTCCAGTATGTGCAAACGTAACTACTGGAATATAAGCAACCAGCCACAAGCAAATCTTATCCGAGCAAATGATATTCGTTATAAGAACTAGGATGGTCAATATGTAGAAGTTTTCAAAGATTCATACGTCTAACAAAAGAAACAACCACCACCCATGACAAACAACAACTTCATAACGGGTCTAGTTCTCATTCATTCTATAACCTAATATTCTCAAACTAGTTTGGTATGCTAAGTTGCTAACTTAAATCATAAGCAGCCTAAAGATACTTGAAGAAAACCCTATAACCTGCAAGCACAATTAGTCATAAGACTTATAATTTCTCACATTAATTCAAGAAGTAAAAGGCTAAAAACATTAGAACGAATTGATTAAAATGCCTAATATGTAACAACCACCATCCAAGACCGATAAATAGTTTATTTCCCATTCTAAAACTAAATCATTTTGAACTAGTTATCAATGCAGAAATAGAATTGCAACCTAAGTTACTCAAGGAGAAGCGACTAATCCGAAAAACGAGTACATATTTTTCTGAAAGAAATCAGAGCTTAGAATTAGTACTCAATAATACAATCACAAGAATGAAAGAACACAAAAGGAAAACCTAAACAAAAAGAGAATGAGATAGAACTTCCAAGCCTTGAAATAGAATGTGATTCTGAAAGCAGTTTTTCTCAATTTTTGAATATGAACAGTCTGACTCAAAAACACCCCAAATCAGCCCAACCTAATAGTTAGGCGAGTCAGACTTTGCCAGTCAGACCAAAACTAACGTTCTGAGATTTCAGATCTGACTTAGAAATAACACACTAACTAGAATGAGATCCTAATGAACAAGTTAAGAAAACCCACATCTCCAAACAGAAGCTTACTTTATATTCTCAAAGCTAGGGATTATGAAACATCAATATTTGATCAAATCAAAATCTTACAGTAGTTAAAGTCAACAAGGATGAAGTAAATCTCTTCCCATTTTCTTAAAAGACCCAAACATTCAAACAAGTTCAGAAGATGAGAAAAAAATACTGAAAAACTCCATTAAAATGGATGAAACAAGGAGAAGAAATAGAAGCTCACTTTAGGAGAAAAGACCCAAACATTCAAACAAGTTCTTCATCTTCTTCTTTATTTTTTAAAATGAAATGGGTTCGCCTGAGAAATCTGTAGAGGAAGAAACTCCTGGGGGTTTTTTGAGAAATGAAACAACTTTTTAGGTCTCTCTTGTTTCTTCCCTCTTTTTTTTTGGCAGTATAAAATTATAAATAGAACTCAACAACTTCCCAAAAAGTATTGGTTTTTTCTCCTTTAAATATATCGGAGTTAAAAAAACGGGATAAGGTCCGATTTTATTGTTTTAACAGCAAGTGCGGAGATTTCTTGAAAGTGAATCAATCCGACGGTGCTGAGAGATAAACTAATGAGATTAATAATAAGTATTATGTGGATGCACGTCGTTAATCTTAGTTGACCAAAATTATTGTGACTCAGCACCTTTTGAGATTTTGAGAAGAGTTGTGTGTAGTGGTTGGGGATTTGGAGGGACATGGCTCAAAGTTTGTGTCATTGGTTGGGGACATTTTAAATGTCCCTAAATGTCTGTGTTATTGGTTGGGGACATTTAAAATGTCTCTAAATGTCCGTGTTATTTGTTTGAGACATATCAAATGTCCTGAAACGTCTGTGTTATTCGTTAGAGACACGAAATTAAGGACATTTCAAGACAAATTGGTTTTGGAGACATATGAGGACATTTTAGTTTAAATTTGGAGAGCTTTTGGAGAGAAAATGTCTCTCAAAATATGGAAGACACTTGTGGACATTTCATTTAGAAAGATAAAAATAATTTTTATTATCAAATTAGATTAAATAATTTATAATAAATAATATATAAAAATATTAATTACTATAATACTTTATTATAGTAATAATGATATTATTGTCATTACTATATTATACTATTATTATATTATTATAATATTATGTTATTATTATATTACTATACTATATTATTATTATCTTATTATATGTTACTATATTATTGTATTATTATTATATTATATTATTACTATATTATATTATTATTATATTATAGTAATAATGATATTATTATCATATTACTATATTATATTATTATTATCCTATTATTATTACATTATTTTCTTATGCTACTATATTAGTATACTATATAAAATAATACATATTTACCAATTGTCCATCAATGTTCACAGATATCTACGGATGGCTACCAAAGTCGAAAAATATATTTTCGAAATAATGGTACAATTATTTTTATTTCATATGATTAGACGATTATGGTAATATTAAAATAATGAATGTCCACCAATTGTTGATCAATGTCCACAGATATCTACGAATGTCTACGAAAGCCGAAAAATATATTTTTTAAATAGTGGTACAAATATATTATTTCATATGATTAAACGGTAATGATAAAATTAAATAAATAAATGTCCACCAATTGTCCATAAATGTCCTCGGATATCCACATATGTCCACAAAACTCGAAAAATATATTTTTAAAATATGAGTACAAATATATTATTTTGTATGGTTAGACAATAATGATAATACTAAAATAATAAATGCCTACCGATTGTCATCCATGATGAGATAATAATAATAATAATAATAATAATAATAATAATAATAATAATAATAATAATAATAATAAAATAACAATAATAATATTCACTACACATTTTGTCCATGGATTCATTATGTGGAAATGTCTCAAAAACATTTTGTCTCTAAACCAAATGTCTTGAAATGTCCATAAAGACATTTTGTCAATGAATCAAATGTCTTGAAATGTCTATAAAGACATTTTGTCTACAGACAAATGTCTCGAAATGTCTACGAGACATTTTGTCCACGAATGTCCTTCTAAATCCCTATCCACTACCCACCCCCTAGTCTAGTAGTTTGCATTTAACCCTAGGGTTTAAATGTCAATAATGAGTAATGACAGTGGTCTTATCCTCGAACCCCACTGTTCAAATGTGTGATATAGTCAATGTCATATAATGTAGTAGTAATCCTAACTTGACCAATTCTAAAAAGGGTTCCATCCAAATCCCATTATGAGTCACATTTTTAATTCTGGTTTGCCCTTCTCTCTTCCTATTCCTCTCATCATTCTATTTCTATATATTTCTCCCTCTCCTCTACTTCATCCTCTTCTTAGAATGAGCCTTTTTTGACCTCCACAATAACAAAAAAATTAACACAAGGAGCCAAAGGAGAAGAAAAACCTGAAACTCATATTCAATTAAATCAAGCATAAAAATCTGAAAGTATGGATTATGGAGATAATGTTTGGATCAAACACAATCAACCCTAGTTCGCCAGTTCTATTACAGTAAGACTTCAAATTCGAAAAGGAAAAAAAAAGAAGCATTTTTGTAATTATTTATCCGTAAATGACTCAAATAATGAATATGACAATGTTCTCAGTCTTGATCTGATGTGTTGTAGAAACAAACACCCTGAATGTTCTACCCTTAAATTATAACCCTATGGTCTTCAAAATAAGTAAGAAAAACATCGACTCTATATGTGAAACTAATCTCTTAACTGCAGTTATAAAATGACACGAAAAATGAGATCTTACGCAGACGAATGATTTTAAATTTCTAGATTATTTTGATTACGATGATGATGCAACTTCAATCGCACTGCCTAGGGGCCAAGCAGCTTCAACCAATGAATTTCCATATTTCACTTTCTTCACTAATGTGATTTCTTGCCATGGATCTAGACCTGATGAATAAAAAAATAGAACATCATATATATTAAGCAAATTATCGTAGAACAGAACCGCTACCGTCCGCGACTGTTACTATCATAACACAAAAAACAGCTGTTATAATAGTTTTTCTTTTGTAACAGGCCTCTGTCGAAAAACATTTGTAATGGCAAAAAATGAGGGTCGTTATAGAGGTTTTAGTTATATAAAGGCCAAATAACAAACTGAGAGCATCTCCAACACTCAAACTCTACACTTAGAGAGCCCCATAGGATATTTTAGAGTTTTTCTTTAAAACCCATCTCCGAAGCTAAACTCAACATGAATCTCTAACCTTATCAACGCGGAGACGGTTACCTACAAAAGGAAGTTAATCGTGGTAGTGTCTTTTTTAGCTAAGTCAGACCTGAAATCTGACGTGAGGTTTGTATTGACTTGAGGCAGATTTCATAATGACTGTTTTTATCTGACTCGTCTAAATGGCTGATTTTAGATCCATTTGGGTCAGAAAATTCAGATTCAGACGAGTTAGGTTCAGACAATGAGAAGAAAAGAAGCACCGCCGTTGTAACTTCCTTTGTTTCTACTATAATGATCATGTTGAAGACACTAGTTGTTACTCATAATGGTTGTAGAGAACTAGAGTTATGGAGTTAACATACCAAATCCATCGACGAGCAATGTGAATTGATAAACAAGATCCATGCATAAATAAGGTAGGTTATCTTCCTCAACATGCGGGTAGATAGACTTAGCATTTCCCAAGTTTGTTTCGCAAGCCTTCTTAGCAGCCTCCTCAAAATCCACAGGACGAACCGTGGCAGTTGGCAGGTTAGGATCCGCAAAGCCAGCCTGTTTGCATATAAAAATAATCTAAATAAATTTCTGAATGATAAGATAAAAAACTAGAATATTATTCTGCATTTTTTACATGAAGTGTCGTTGTTTATTCTGATGGTTTTACCTCAGCAGCACGGTCAAAGAAAAATGACGCCACAAATAGGTTTTTCTGTCCGTCACCACCACCACCATTCCAAATCCCACCGAAGGAACATTTCATGTGTGTACATGTTGATTCGTTAACTTTGAGTGCCTCGAAGGCTACTCTTCTGCACTTGTTCATATTCGACCCAGAAGGAGAAGCCAAAGCATCATATACAGATCCACCATATTTGTAAGATCCTATGGAAAAATGAAATACCAAAATTTTCAGATTATAATCAAACGTAAGGAAGTTAAGAACTTATGAGATGCTGCTTTCCCTGAGTGCCAAGTCATGATGACTAGACATTGGCTTAGTACGTCGGATTTATCGAAATGTTTCAGTTTCTGTAAATGTATCTAAAGATATGGAGTTAAGAATGAAGAAGAAAAAGCTCAGAGATAAGATTTGTCTTCCTAGTTTCAAGTGGACATCAATATATTATTATTATTATGATTAAATTGATTTATGTGCGATTTTTTAATAAATTGTGGCAATTTCCCATAAAAATAGAAGTGCTACTAAATCATGTTGCAAGGTACCATGATAGCCACTCAAGATGCAGGGGTTGCCAGAGCTCTCTCCTGTCTTCAGAATCTCTGCTCGGGCCGCTAATAAGCCGTAACGCAAGTAACTGCAACATTAGATGTGGAGAATTGACTCTGTTAAAACAAAAGTTAATGGGAAGAAAATAATCGCTTGCTACTAAGAAATTTTATGATTATCGAACTCCAAAATAAGGTAAGAGGCAAAAGATTGAAAATTTTCTGCGCAACCATTTATTAAACCTATCTATATTTCACATAAAAGATAGAGACAAATGCATGTGGAAGCTTAGAAATGCATGTGGAAGCTTAGAAATGAATATGTTTGTCAAAAATGTATATGCAAAGTAGAAATGCATATAAGAAGCGGACTAACTAGTTGATATGAAATAATGACGGATGAATTGATCATTTGATGGTTCTAGTTGGGCTAAATATTTATTTTTCTAATAACACATCGTAGAAATCATAAAACAACAATTAAGGAGAAACCTGTGAACGTAAAGGTAGTATTTGTGTCCCTTAAGGAACAGTTCCTTCACATATGTATCTTCCCCATCTGATAATTTGGGAGCTTTTGCAGCAGCCTTTTCTGAGATAGCATATGCCATTTGAACAGATCCACCCCCAAGATCAACTACTCCAACAGTATTTGGGTATTTCTTTCCCAAAGTCCCCAATAGATAGTTTATAGTGACCTGTGAAATTGGGACGGTTACAGCTTATAATTGTAGAAGATAAAGTTTTGTTTAGAAATTCAGAAGGGAAAAGAGCAGTTCAGTAATCCAAAAATAAGTAAACTATAGATACTTCAAGTGCAGTTAAGTAATAAAAAATATTAGTGGATCAAAAGGGAGAGTCAAGGAGCAGAAATGCGTATCAAATCAATACAGCGAATATGGAGCATACCTAATAGATATAAGACACCAGACAAAATATGAGCTGTACGACAATTTGGTTTGGGCAAAAGAAATAAAAGTGTTCATGCCATATAAAAGAGCAATGGTCCTGTAGTGGTGATTGTTAGAGAGTATGTGAGCGACCTTAGATGAATAGTCCGACATAGGATAAGTTAATATTAGTATTCTCTTATATAGCCTATATAAAGGGCTCAAGATGTATTAGCTAGACATCTGAATCAATACTCTTCTTCCTCCTACATTACTTCTGTCATGGTATCAAGAGCATTTTTACTCTAACGAGTTCGATCCTAAGGTTTCCGACTAACCGGCGGCGGTAGCTCCGTCAATGGCTACCGTCAGCCGGAATATCATCGGTTTAGTTATCTAGTTTACTTTTTCTATCCAAATAAATTAGGTTTTTGATTTAGTAGTCAAGTTTTAGTTTCAAAGATTTTTGATTCTTTATGTAAGTCTTCAACAATTTATGGTTTTCACCCTTAAAAGTTTGAAGGTTTGAAGATCAATTTCTCACTCTTAGATCTATCTATCCCTACTTGTTAATAGTAGGAGATGAAGATCTAAAAGAGTAAAGCAAACAACTATTTGCATTCAACTTAGATGGTGGTCTCCTTTTCCAAACTCAAATACTAACCCTCTCTCTGTTGTAGTTCAACAAGTCATCTTCTCACTCCAATGAGCTTAAGAAATGATTCATGGCTCCATTATCTCATTTTCTACTGTTTTTCATCAACCTTTCGTTTCTTGTAAGTCTCTGTTTTGTTGGAGTCCTTTTGTTTATGAGAGCAATGTGTTGGTTTATCCTCTTAAAAAAACAGCCATCTTTCATTGAGCTCTCAGAATTTTCAGTGGGAGTTTCTTTCATTTTGTCAATTCAACAATGGAGTCTTCTTCATTAACTTCCACTCTCACTTCCTCTTCTTTCTCTCTCAAGCATATCTCATCTTCCTCTTCTTTCATTTTTTTCCCTTCACTAGTATCTTTAATTCCAAAAACCCTCCTGTTCTAAAATCTCTCTATCTCTAACAACAACACAAATAGAAGTGGTTCCAGATTTCTCTCTCCTTAGTATCATCTCTTTCTTAACTTTTCATCTCTCTCTCTCCAAATAGGTGAAGAAGAAGAGAATAAAGAGAGAAGGATTCTTTCCTGTTAAAAATTTATTGCAGATTTATCTTCACTTTGGCAATTTAAGCTTTTATTCAACTACTATTCTTTCTTTTAGTTCTCTAAAGATGAGATATTGCTTGTTTCTGATGGCTGCTGGAAGCTTATCTTCACTTCTTCATGGATTCGGTGCTTGGTTCCGTCCAGATTTAGAGGCTTCCATTTCGGATTAGAATTCATTAGGAGATGAAGTGATGGATTTACCTTATAGAGATGAAGGGATAGGATCAAGCCTCTTATAGACATTTGGGTTCCATTATTTAGTAACAGAGAAAGAAAAGTGCAAATGCGATCTAGGGTTTCAACTCTCAAAGTTCCATTACTTTATTACGTGGGTGCTGTTAAAGTTTTCGAATGACCAAGTTTAAAGTAGTTGGGGCGGGCCTTCTTCCATTGGTTTGCTCTTAAGTTCATGGAATCTATTGTGCCTATAAATTGCTATGATGTTGTGTGGTGGTGTGTTCAACTTATGGTCATACAAAAGGATGGTTTCTCTTTGCCTAAACTCTCCTTTTTCTTTCAAGCCCAAGTGGGCTAAGCTGTTAAGCTTTTCTCTTTCAATTCTTTTCTATCTCAAGCCCAAGTGGGTCAAGCTCTTACGCTTTTCTCTTTTAAGCCCAAGTGGGCCAAGCTATTAAGCTTTTCTTTTTTTCAACTCTTTCTGTTTCAAGCCCAAGTGGGCCAAGCTACTAAGCTTTTCTTTTTCTATTTTTCTCTCTCAACCCCAAGTGGGTCGAGCTATTAAGCTTTTCTCTTTCAAGCCCAAGCTTTTCTCTTTCACATCTTTCTTTCTCATTCTCAAGTGGCATAACTATCACTGCTTCAAGCCCAAGTGGGCAAAACTTCTAATATTCTACATCATGTTTCTTTCTCAAGCACCACAACAAACACACATCAAAGCGACACTAACATTAACAATGAAAGTAATTGAAACATCATCAAGGCGGTATCTACTCAAACTCATGGTCTTCCACACTTACAAGCACCATTTGTTTGAGGGGGAGTATTATGGAGGAAGCCAAATCAGCAATGAAGTACAAGAGAAGAAAAAAAAGTTGTTTTGCCTCTAAGTTAGTTTTTAGATGTTATTGTAATATGTAAGGATTTATTGTAGCAAACCATTCTACTTATCAATGGTTTGAGGGGGAGTGTTAGAGACATATGAGATATCTTAAATGAATAGTCCCACATTAGATAGGCTAATATTAGTATTCTCTTATAGTGCCTATATAAAAGCCTCAAATGTAATAGCTAAGACATCAATCTCAATCAACACTATTCTTCCTCCTACATTACTTCTATCATGTCTTAGCTATTACACTTGAGGCCTTTATATAGGCACTATAAGAGAACACTAATATTAACTTATCTTATGTGGGACTATTCAACTAAGATCGCTCACATACTCTCTAACATTCCCCCTCAAACCAATGTACTTATCAAGATATTGGTAAGTACAATGGTTTGCTACAATAAATACCTTATTACAATAATATCTAAAAACTAAATTAAAAATGCAAAACAACTTTTGTTCATCTCTTGTACTTCACTGGGTCAATGGTGTGATTCAACTTCCTCCATAATACTCCCCCTCAAACTAATGGTACTTGCAAGAATGGAAGACCATTTGTTTGAGTAGATACCGCCTTGATGATGTTTCAACTTTTTTCATTATTAATGTTGGTGTTGCTTTGATGTGTGTTTATTGTGGTGCTCGAGAAAGAAATGTGATGTAGAATAGTGGTAGCTTTGTCCACTTGGGTATTAAAAAGAAAGAAGAAGCATTGATAGCTAGGCCCACTTGAGTATAAGAAAGAAAGATGAAAAAACATTGATTGCTTGGTCCACTTGGGATTGAGAAAGTAATACTAAGCTTAATAGCTTGCCCCACTTGGGGTTGAAAGAGAAAAGCTTAATAGCTTGACCCACTTGGGGTTAAAAGAGAAAGAATTGAAAAAGAAAAGCTTAATAGCATGGCCCACTTGGGGTTGAAAGAGAAAAGCTTAATAGCTTGGCCCACTTGGACTTTAGAAGAAAAAAGATTTATAGCTTGGCCCACTTGGGTTTGAGAGAGAGAGATAAAAACTTGATTGCTTGGCCCACTTGGACTTGAGAAAGAAATACTAAGCTTAATAGTTTGGCCCACTTGGGCTTGAGGAAAAAAGTACTAAGCTTAATAGCTTGGCCCACTTGGGCTTGAAAGAAAAAGGAGAGTTGTGGCAAAGAGAAGCCATCTTTTTGTATGATCATAAGTTTTTTTTTTTTGAAGAACACACGACAACACAACATCATATAAGCACCCCAGAGTTCTCATGAAAATTTTGAGAACACCAAGAGGTTAAGAGATTACCAATCTTGAGGGCACACCAACGGAGAAGGCCCGGCCCAACAACTTTGAACTTGTCATCCAAAATCTTAAGGGCATCCGTGTACTAAAGAAATAGTACTTGAAAGTTAAAAAAACCCTTGATCCATTTTCACTTTCTTTCTATTCGCAAAATAATGGAACCCAAATCTCGGTAAAGCCATAATACTTCCTGAGATTCTTCTATTAAAACTATTTAAACCCAAATCAAGCTTCAAAAGTTCAGTAAGACTTCCTATTAAAGCTGGGAAAAACCCTTAAAATCCATTAATACTAAGATCAAGAACTTTAAGATTCTTTAACCATCCCATCTTCACCTTTTTGGAATTGATAAAATAACAGAATCATCTGAACTTAAAGGTGATTCTTGTTTAACTTCAATTTTTGGTTCACCAGGTTTGGTAGATTTGGTTGGTTGTGTAATAGTTATTGGCTTAAATCGAACCTTTCTTGTAGGGGCGGTGGGTTCTGGCTCCATTCTAATCTTTCCATCTCTTCTTTCAAGATTGAATCACTCTATTAAGAGATATGAAAAATGGGTAGAGAGAGATTCAGTTGGGGTTTCAAGATATGAGTCAGAGAGAATGAATTGGGGGTTTTGAACAAAGACTCTGAAAGAAGACCACCATGTTGAACAAAAATAGTTGTTTGCTTTTACTCTTTGGATCTTCATCTTCTCTTATTGATAAGTAGAGATAGATCAAAAAATGAGAAATTGATCTTTAAACCCTCAAACCTTTAACGGTGAAAACCTTTAATAATTGGTTGAAGTCTTACATAAAGAATCAAAAACCTAGAAACTAAAATTTGACTGAAAAAATTTACAAATCTAATTTATTTGGATAGAAAAAGAAAACTAGATAACTAAACCGATGATATTCCAGCGGGCGGTAGCCATTGACAGAGCTACAACCGCTGGTTAATCGGAAACCCTTAGGATCAGACTCTTTAGAGTAAAAATGCTCTTGATACCATGATAGAAGTAATGTAGGAGGAAGAAGAGCATTGATTGAGATGTCTAGCTATTACATCTTGAGCCCCTTACATAGGCTCTATAAGGGAATACTAATATTAACTTATCCTATGTGGGACTATTCATCTAAGATCGCTCACATACTCTCTAACAGTGATAACTAACCACTATGGGATGTCATCGAAACGTTAATTAATATTAGAAACCATCATCGAGTTCCAAGTGATACAATCTTTGTGACTGTGTCCCAAGTTTAGGGATCTAGACTAATTGCGGATAATCCCAAGTATGAATGCAAAACCTCACTCAACTAAATGCCGGATCATTTCCATATTACCAATAGATGCACTAAGTATGCTATAGGTGAATTAAATTGGTTTGCTCTAAATATTTAAAATGCTTCCTCAATACTCAATAGTTTCTACTTGGAGAGTTTGAATGCCTTTTAACAGAAATATGCGCCAAGGCATGTGATTCCGAATTAGACACCTCTCTTTGTGGTGTAAACTATCTACATGAATGAGAGACAAAAACAATTGCTTTCAATGTCTTGTGAAGAAGAAAAAAATGAGGGATGTGAAAATGTACATACCCACTGAAACGCACCTTCTTGGGTTCCATCCAAGACACTAACCCAATCAGGTTTTGACTTGAACGAGCTTTTTTCTTTAAGAAAATCCCTCACCTATTGAACCAAAGACAGTTTATGTTAAAGTTGCCCAATAACTCCGTTCTTTATGTAATGAGTTATAAGCCCAAAAAGAATCAAACTAAGAGTTGCATGTAACAAACCGATTGTAAAATCCTATCAGAAGCATCCCCTTCCAATTGCCTCAAACCTGCTGTTGCCTATACACATATTGCAATACAAGTATCAACTGATGTCGAAGCAATCCATCTAAAATTCTACAATTAAGAATAAGTAATTGAAATTACCCCAACTCTGACTGGTGTTTTGCTCCGAAGCTCTTTAGGAACAACATTTTCCGCTTCGTCAAGAAGCGACTGAAGTGAACCTGCAGCCTCAAGGGGATCGCTAGCGTAGGCACTCAAACCTGGTTTTTTCTGCAAGATTATCAAATCACCAATTTCAACAGAATAACCTAACAATGTTGAGTGATTTTGGTCCAAATTTCTATAATATGAAGTAAGCTTGGCAAAACTGAGCCCAAATATAGATAGAAATACTTCAAAATTTGGCAGATCTGCTACAGTAATAGAATAACCTAACAATGTCGACTGAAATCAAATGGAAGAAGACTTAAAATTTCAATTCACTTAAGGTTTACCTGTACGAAGAGCTCGAGATCTTTCCCAATCGGAACCAAATTTAAACTATCATCAAAACAGTAAACATGAACTCTACTACCAGAACTTCCGGCATCAAATATGACAGCATAACTTTTAGATCCAGTACTACGATGATGCGGTGAAGTACGACGATTTTGAATGAAATCATCAGGAGATGAATTAGACATGAAGAAGAGAACGAAAGAGATAAGAAGAAGAGGTACAGATATAATTAAAATAATGCCTCTAAACCTATAGATCTTATCAGGTAATGATTCTTGTCTAGTTTTCTTCAACATTTTTTCCATTTGATTATCTAGATCTACTTGATCTTGATCTTGATCAAAGTGATTTTGACTTTCTAGTTCTGCAAATGAAGGTGTTCTATATCTGATCCGTCCGTTACCGGGTTGAGATTTCCCGGACTGAGGTGTTGTTTCCTGTGAAGACTCCAGCTCTTCTTCTTCTCTCTCTCTAACTCTTTCTCTCTCTAGAATCTCTATGAATTCATGAAACCAGTAAAGATAGAAAGACAAGACTGAGAAATGAGAATTTCCGCAGCGGAGCGAACAGAAGAGGTAAGTGAAGAGATCTTTCTCTAATTTATAGTTAGTGCTTAATAGAGGAGATATAGTTCTTCCCGCAAGTGTTAGTGATTCAGTGCATCGCAACTATACGTTACAGAATCACAGCTTGCTTTTAACACTCCACGTGGCGGACCATAATGAAATCTGCTAGTTTGTTTCGTAATCGGACGAATGGGAAGCAGTAATTGAGGTTATCAAATGCTGAGTTGGAAAAAGGTCCCGCAAAGTGTGTTACGTGGCATACAAGTGGACATTTTCAGCCTACGACCGTAGATGTAGGATCTCATAATCCCCTTTACTTCTATATTGTTTTTCTTAGGTTTGAAGGGTAGAGATTATTTTACTAAGTTGTTCCCTTTAAGAAATGCTTTCTCAAATTTGGTCCAATGCCAATTTCTTTTTATATTTAGTTGAACCAACCACTAAAATATTCTTTTCCAACACACACACACACACAAAAAAGCCTAAATGCTCAAATACTCTTAAACTGGAAATCCAAGAGCTCACCCCCTAAATTTAGAAGGACGATTATACTTATTTTTAAATTTCGTCAATCCTCAACTGTAGACAAATATTTTGGCACGAATCTCTTCATCGGTGCCAACAAGAAGCAAGCTTTCTCTTCTCTTCTCGTATAAATCCAAAATAAATTGTCCAAGTTGCAAACCATCCCAAGCTGGTCGTTCTGTTGTTATCTCCATAATAGCAGCGGTCGTTCCCCGATATCCAAAATAAAGGTATAAGTAACCGCATTGAGACCATTCAAAGGTCCTTCTGGTGGGAAAAATCCAAAACCATCCACACCATCAACTGGTCCTCTATTTGCCTCCCTCGCAAACTAGGAGGGCTTGGATTCCGCCTTCCGCACCTTGATAACCAAGCTTTCCTCGGCAAACTGGCTTGGCACATGCTAAAAAATCCGCAAGCTCTCTCGGCGCGCCAAGTACTTTTCGAAAACCTTCAAACCTACTTCTTCCAAACCTAATCACTCCTGGCTTTGGAAATCTATCCTAAAGCACTTTGACTAGGTTACCGGCTTAATCTTCTGGGATGTTAATAAGGGTACTCAGATTGACATCTGACATGATTACTGGATACCAGACCACCCCCCTCCCGTCAAACCCTAGGAGCATTAACCTTACTTGGGTGGCCCAACTCATAAATAACGAGTGGAATATGAATTTAATAAACAATTGTTTTACTAATGATATCAGTAATGCTATTCTAAGTATTCACCTGTAGGAAAATAAAGAGGATATGGTCAGGTGGCCTATGACAAAATTTATATGCTAAAACGTTGTGGTTTATATGGAAGGTGAGATGTGAGAAATGCTTCACTCTGCAGATACAAACCCCTATATATGTTATAAACAGAATCAAAGCTACGCCAACTAAGCACCTAAAAACCAGCTTCAAAGCAAACAAGAAAAATCAGCCACAATGGAGCCCCCTAACAACACCATATCTCAAAATCAACGTTGATGCCTCTTTTAAAAGTCTGAGAAAATTAGCAGACATTGGTTGCATTAGGTATTATGACCATGCAAACTTCGTAACAGCTTTATTAGATACAACCAGAGGACATAATCCAGAAGAATGTGAATGCTTAGCGATTCGATGTGCAATTCTTTGGGCAATCGATCTACAAATCCAACATCTCCAATTGAAAGTGATAATCTTAACGTGATCGTGCATCTCCACGATCCTAACAAATCCATACAATGGCAATCAAACAAACACACTGAAGCAATTCTGAATCTCAAAGAGCAGTTTACCAACATCATTTTCTCTTACACTTTAAGACAGAATAACAAGCAAACAGTAACTCTTGCTAAATGGGGAAGGAAGCACCATCAGAAGCGCACATATGGCACCCCCCAGATTTTCTTTCTAGCTCGAACTTGCTATGATTGTGTTGTATCTCTTACTCTCTCAACAAAAAAAAGAAAAAATTGAAAATCCAATAAGGTCTTTTTTTGTTCTTTTTGAAAAAGAATTATAATAAGCATCGGTGTTAATTTTAATACATGGGTGAGTGGGAAGATTCCATTTCTTAGAGTCGGGTTTGTTCTTTTTTTACTTATTTGGATTCGATACATAAAATTAAGAATATGATTAATGACTTAAGATGGAAGAGATACCGTAAGTTCAAAGCACCTATCACATCTAACTTTCCATATAAACCATATAATGGTCGAGAAGTGAATATTATTACTCGTACATTGAACATCATGTGTCTTTCCAGGTAAGAATCTAGTCCATAAGAGATGTGAAATTATCAGCCATAATGTAAAGTAAAACTAAATATTCTTAGCAAAAGTACAATGAAGTAAAACATGATCAATAGTTTTTGTGGGTACGCAAGATGTGCATTGAAATTAGTTATCAATATATTTTCCAATTCGGGACCTTACTGGGGAGCGCCAGTGCAAAATTTCCGAAGGATAATCTGATGCGTAGAATAATGTTAATCTTCCAAACAAAATGTTAGTTGACTTCTTGGTGAAAGTTGGCAATCTGAGTTGTGACAAAGGATTATACATGGATTTAACTGTGAAGTTACCAGAGGGAGTAAGTGACCATATAATCTTATCATGACCGTCTTCTCTAATGGTAATGGTATGAGTGAGATTGCTAGTATTGAGGTCAAAAGTGTTGTTAATGAGACGGTGTTCCAATGGTTCTTAAGCATAAGTTGAGAAACACTGGTGAGTTGAGAGTTGTTAATGTTTGGTATAGTGGGTGGGTGGGGGGGATGATTCGGGATCCAGTAATCGTTCCAAATATTGATTTGTGACCCTGCTCCTACTTCCCAAAAGGTAAGCGCGACCAAAGGGCCAATGTGTTTGCGAATGGATTTCGGGATCCAGGAATGGGCTTGTTTGGTTGGACCAGGAGTGGGAGTTTTGTTGAAATATTTGGCTTTCATTAGTTGAGACCAAATAGAGTGAGTCTCAGCTTTGAGATGCCAGACCATTTACTAAGTAATGCATGGTTATCATTAATGGGACTATGGATGCCAAAACCACCCATCTTCTTTGGGAGGCATATGTAGGTCCACGATTTGGTGTAGATACCTTTAGACTCTCTCCACCAAAAAGACTTCTGCGAAGTCGCGATGCTGTGGCAGATGCTTTAGGTAAAGCAAAGCATTGAATCTAGTATCGAGGAACGACTTCAACTATGGCAGAGATAATGTTAGATTTTGGTGTCACCTAGTGGTGTAAGTGGAATCTCAAACATCTAATGTTTAACACTAGCTACCAAGATCACATGCAAGAACTAAAGATGAACTAGAAACTGAAAGAAGAATACCTCGATTCGCTTTCCCTCGAACTAGATTCCAATGCCCTTTTCCCGAAGATGAGAGCTTCAATTGTAGCTCTTCTACTTAAGACACCCGAGCAAGTTGACTTGATCTCCCTTAGTTAATGTCAGTTAGGACCTTATTGAAGGTTGTGAATAAGAACCATTCTCCTTTTTACTAGATAGATAGGTTAGGAGTCTTTTATCTAAAATCCATCTCTTTTCACTTAGCTGTCTGAGAGAAAGAGATGATTTTCTCTATGAGAAAATTCCACACGTTTTTTGTTCTACAATGGTCCTTATATAGAGAAACTCTAATGGGAATTCTATTCAAATTAGGATTTAATCTGGACCACAGAAAACATAAGTCAGAACTCTTTCTGACTGGGAATCCTAGATGGGAGGGATTCCCATCTAGGGTTCCCTTGCATATGGCCGGCCAGACCAACCCCCTTAATGGGCTTGGTCTGTCCGGCGCATGTATGTGGTCGGCCATCTCATGGCTGACCCCTTTTTAGCCTTTTTGGGCTTCCTTTTCGAGCCCGGTTCTTTTTATTATTTTGAGCTATCAAACTGGATCATATCCATCTATAGGCAGACTCCCACTAGTCAACTCTCTCCGATCAAGTCACCACTCTTTGGTGTAACCCGTTGTAGGATCCGGTCTATGTTAGCTGCGAATCACCGAAGTGACCCGACGATCGTAAGCGAATTTTTCCTAATTCGACCGGACTAGATGATCTTTTGGATAAGGTCATCGTTACCTTAACTGAAAAATTGAGCGCATTGTCATCTTGGTCGAAGGACAGTCCTTCGGAAGGACATCTCCTTCAGATCAAAAGGATACATCCTTCAGATAACCACAATACGACCAGCTTGGGGCAAAAAATATTTTGCCATCGAGAGAGTTTGGATTGGATCTGAGGTAAGATGGGTTGAAACACTTTGGTTTTATTAGGGGTGAGCAAAAACCAAACCAATTGGCCGAACAAAACCAAGTCGAACCGCACCGATCAATTTTTAGGCTGTAGACGGTAAAATGTCAACGGGTCGGAAAGTCTGACAGTCAACGGGTCAACGGTCAAAGTCTTGTCGGGTCGGATGTTTCGGGGACCGGCTACGTGTCGAAAAGAACCTGCACACAAAAAGAGAAAAGAGATCGTGAAGCCTCTGGGACACCGGGATGGTGCCGGCGTAAGGGGGCTCCGACGGTCAAGTCAGATACTCGATCAAATATAAATAAGAAAGTCAAAGTGGGCAATAGAAGGGTAACCGTCGTCGGAGTTCTTAGGTGTCGCGGCTCGTGAAGTTGTCGGAACAGATCTCCACGGTAATGATTTACTTACGGTAATTAAGAGGGTGATGGTAATGAAGTATCGTCGTTAACTCGCTGGTCGTAAAGGAGACTTGCAATAAGGTGCTGGTCGTAAAGGAATCCGCAATAGAGTGCTGGTCGTAAGTGGATCGGACGGTGAGGATGAATGAGGATGATACGCCTAGCGTCTTATCGCTAGATGAATGATGCGATAAGGAGGTGGTGGTATTAGGATGGTGATACCGCCAGCTAGTTACTGCTGGATGGGTGTTACCGTCAGCTCCTTAATGTTGGATGGGAGATACTTCAGACCAGAGGGCTCTTATGCAACAAGGTGGTCGTCGTAGGGTGTTGATACGGTTAGCTAGTTGTCGTTTGAATTGTGACTATCAGACCCCTATCTCCCAATTTCTAAGACAATGAGTCAGGGACTTTGAGAGGATTAGAAGATCTTTGAGATGCTTATGAGAGAGCAAGTGAGTAGAGAGAATGGATTAGGTTACTCGAGTACTGTTGTCGAATATTGGATGCCTTGGTCTGGTTGTAGCCTCTTGTATTTATAGTGGTAGAGGAAGGTCGTCTTGATGACGGTCAGCTCGTAACCGATGTAATTATTCTGTGACATTACTCATGGAAGTATGTTAAGAGATAGGGGATCTGACGTATCGACCGTCAGATGAGTATTCGAATCTCTTGGGGGACGGTCAGGAAGTTACCGCGTGTGCGATAAGCTACTGGCCGGTAACGTCCATCTTCAAGTGGAAGATACGGAATATTCACCATTAATGCGGTTATGGATTGCGCGATAACCTTCTAGCCGTCCGATAGCTTAGTACTTGGTGGTGGTTATCGCGCGACACGTGTTAGATATGCTTAGTGTTAAGCGGGTATGGATCTGGTGATCATGCTAGCGTCTTGGGCCGTTACCGGGCCTCCTTATCAAGCCTCGCGGATTTTATCCTTACGAAGCGGTTGTTCATAAATTCTGCGGGCACCTCGTGGGGCGGATATTTGCCCATACATAGGCCGAATCGATTACCGTTCGACTTGGTTCGGCAGAAAAACCGAACAACCCAAAATCGGTCTGGTTTGGCCTCGACTTGAGTTTTTAGGACCCGCCCAAACCGAACCGACAGAACTCTATGGGAAAATGAAACAATAATTTTTTACAGTTAGAAAGTGTTAAACTAAAAAGGAAAAAAAATTTAATTTTTTTTAAAAAACCCTAATCCAAGTCTTCCATACAATTATCCATCCTCCTTCCTAGTTGTTGTTGTCGCCTTCATCAACCACCTATTCAACTTGATTGAAAGGTTTTAAAGGTAAGTCTTCACTGATTTTTTATTTACCACAACCCATTCTTAGTTAGTAACTTAAAATTATAAATTTTGTATTAATACTTCTACTTTTTTTTTTGTAATGGTGGAAAAGTACGATGAATTTTTAATTTTCATTCTCGGCATATGTAATGGCGGAAAAGTATGATGGGTTCTTAATTTTTATTTTCGGTATATGCAATGAAATGAATAACATTAGTTTACAATTTTCTCTAAATTGTATTCGGCTAAACCGATCAATCGAACTCAATCGAGCCGAACCAAACAGAATCGAACCACATCGGCCGGCCGAATGATCGGCTCGACTTCGGCCGACGATTTAGTTAAACCGTCACTTATTGGTTCGACTTCGGCTCGAGCCAAAACCGAAAAAAATCGACCGATGCTCACCCTTAGGTTTTATTACTAATGATGAAGAGTTGAAATGCTCTTGAAGTCCTATGCAGATTTTAAAGTGTTATTCCAATATGAAAACACGAGCTAATGCAACATTTTGCAAACTTAACGTAAATCATATCAAATTCATTCCGAATCATTGCAAGCCTCGATAAAATTTACATGCATTTTTTAAATTGACTATTATATTCCAAATGTAATGAAATTTTGTGCAAACTTACTGCAAATTACCGAATTGTAAATTTTGTTGGGAAAAATGGGCGAGTCGGCGTAGCGGAAATATAAGTTTTTCCCCTTTGTGTTAGTTATGAAAAAAATATAGAGAATAGTGGTAGCAATAAACGAAGAACTGAAAGTAAATAAGACAACGATTTTTAACGTGGAAAACCTCCTTAATATGAGAAGTAAAAATCACGAGACTAGTAATCCAACCAAATCAACTATAATATGCAATTGAGTTATAGACTACGCCCTCCTTGTTCAAAGGAACAAAACCCGAGACTCAGACTCCAAAATGAATCAATCTCAAACACGAAAAAACCCTCACAAGAAAGAACAAAACAACCCAATGATATGTAGTCCAAAACGACCCCAAAGTCATTAGGATTCCGGGCACCAAATATCAATCACAACGTACAAATACTAGATGAACAAGTCAGAAATACCTCTACAATATTTTAGCTTAATCAGAGCAGATCTTACCGTCGGATTTTCAGAACAACAAAGACTGCACGTGTTGAAAATACTCAGCCGCTTCTTCTCGACAACCTCTTTCTCTCTCCTCTCATCGTTTCTAATGTATTAGTGCTCCTCGCACACTTCTAAATTAGGTTAAGATAGTATTTACAGACTCTTCCTTAATCCTAATTCCATCGACCCATAGAAAACCAACTTGGGTCCGGATTTTGTTTACTAGACCAAACCCAACTAGGTTTCCCCACTAGGAGGAAAACCCAACAAATTCATTGTAACAAATTGAGTGTCGAAATTTCTTTGTAGCTATCCCCGTCTCATGTCAACTTTACAATAGGAGGAAGGGATCAATCAAAGGTTACATGATTACTTTACTTCTGATATTTCAGAAATCACTTTTCGACATCATCAAACATCTAAAGAGGGAATTTGATAACCTCTTAAAATCCTTTAGTGAAAATTATTAATAGAGTGAAACATTTTCAAGAACCCAAGAGCTTCATGAATACTAACTAAAACAAAAACAAAAACAAAAACAAAATTTTTAATCATTTGAACAACAAAAATCTATTATTTCTCTAGGTCCTCTTGGATTCATCGAGTGAACGAACATAGTGTTATCTTTTGTTTCCACATACTACTTACTGATCTAACACTTCCAAAGTTTCCATCTAAATCGTATCTCCCACATAGAGGTTGTCCTTTCTATTGGCGAGTAAAAACGAGATTGGAAGTATTTACTTGATCAAGACATTGACTCAAGTATTTGCCTTTTTTAGTTCAGTTCGAAGTCCTCATGTGGGTCGTCATCTTTTTTCCAGAACCACTCTAAGCCTATGTGTTTGCGGTTTAATATTGATATACTACATGAAGGCAATACTTTTCCATCTAAAGTTAATTAGATTGACGAAGGACATATTTCTAAGAGATTTAATATGAGTTTCATCGTCAACCCTAGATAGTGATTAGAAATCCATGATTACAATAATTGTGGTGAAAGAATTAGCAAAAAAGAATAAAATATCAACGATTGACTTGATATTTTGAGTTTCCATTGTTATTTCGACTCGCCGCAAACATCACGACCGAACCATTGATCAAATTCCAAGCCTTAAATTCTTGCCCCGCTTCACAAAAATGGTATACTTGGGTCCTTAAAATAACATATTATTTTGTAATACTTAAAATAACAAAGTTAGGTACCGTTTGGGTAATCTCAAATGTAGCAAGTCGCTTTTAACTTAAATTTAATTACTTTTTTTTTTTGCGAAATTGACTACGGTCTACGTTAGTCATTACAATGGCATTGATACATCAAAGTTGTAATAAACACGATAACTGCCGAATACAAACTCTTACAAAGAACGAACCTATAGCCCAACTAAACTATGGCCTCAAGCTCAACGCCATTATTTATACCTTAATAACTCAAGTTCAATAAACCATGGAAACCACCTCTGCCAGGAATCGAACCTAAGATTTCCAGGATTATGGAGTTTATATCAACACATTGGACCACTTGGCAACCAATTTTTGACTTAAATTTAATTATTTACTTATTGTATCAGGGTACCATTTGGCAAAATTAAGTGGGTGCTTATTTTAAGTCGTATTGGGCTTTTTGTACGGATAGAGGTGCAACTGTTATCTTCTCCAATTGAAAAACCCAATTTGAACAAAATTGATCCAAAATCATTTAGTAGAATGGACCCATGTGGAAGACTAATTTTTTTTTTCACCTAAAATTTTCAGCCTCAGCTCAGCCTAAGAGCAAATCCAGTGCCAGCCTGTCTTAGGCCGAAAAAACCACTTTTTCACCTAAAATTTTCAGCCTCAGCTCAGCCTAAAAAATTCAACTCTAGCCTCAACCTCTCTTGAGGTCGAAAATTTGAAAATGAAATTTCCCAATTTACTCAATAAAGTTCAATTAAAAAAACATTGATTACAACTAATAACTGATTAAAACTTTAAAACTACTTAAATGCGACTAAACAACAGTAGAAAAATTAAAGATAACTAGAAGGGGTTTCTTGGGTGTCGTGATTGACCGTTGAATCAAGCTTCACGCGCTGCTATAAGCATTCGTGCACTATGTTCGTCGAGATACTTAGCATCAATCCTCAATAAGTCTATCCCGTATTGTCGGTTCTTGTGTTCCTTATCTGCTTGTAGATACTCTTGTTGAACCCGTAGGGTCTCTTGTTAAACCCGTAGGGTCTCTTGTTGAACCCGTACAACTTCCGTCAAAGTTGTTGCTCTCTGTTGGGATTCTTCATATCTTTTTTCCTAATATCCTTCATTCTGAGTTTTTGAAGCAGTAGAATGTGTGGATGGTTCTCTAACTCTTGCATTTGCTTTAGCTTGTTTACAGCCAATTGGTCTTTCTTTGACGGATTGGTAGTAGAATCTCTTTTGCCAGATGTTGACTCTCCTAGCATGTCTGCCATCCACTTTGTTGTGTGTCATCAAAAATTTGTAAACATGTTGGAACCTAAACCTTTTCCTTGGTGATTTTTTTTATATATGTCAAGTGCTCTTTGTAACTGAAATAAACAAAATATATTTTAAGTATATATTATGAAGTGCAAAGATAGAAAAAAGAAATTAAAATTTTTAAAACAATTACCCGATCATAATCGTTTTCCCCGCTTTTTGGAACTTTATTATTAGCCTCAAAGTATATATAAAACTTTGACATTCCGAGCTTATCTCACTGAAACGAGATTTACAACTTCTAAGTGTGCGTTGGAACTTTGCACTCGCATTATATTCATCCGATATTTTTTGCCAAAATACTTTATATTTTTGACAATTTCTGACAACCGCATCAAATGTGATTTTCAAATAACAATTAGCAAGTAAAATATCTTCATCCTGCTTATACGGTTCCCGTTTAGTTTTCTTTGTTGAAGTCGTCCCTTCGTGCACAGAAGAATCTTTAAATACTTCATAATCATGAACCCCTAATTGAGCCGACGGATAAGTAGAATTAGGGGACAACATTTCCATATAACTTTGGCCATCAAATTCGTTGGTATCTAGTGGATCCATAGGAGAGCAAATGAAAATATGGAAAAAATTTGAAAGAGATTAAGGAGAGAAAGAAATAGAAAGATAGAAATAAAGTAGATAGACAGAAATGGAGAGAAATAAGTGGGAGATGAAGTGAGACTGGGTTCAACCCCTATTTATAGAAGTTGAACCCATTTCAGCCGTTGGAGCAAATCCAAGAGCTGGGAGGGTCCCCAACGGTCATGTTGGGGACGCTTCAGTCGCCCCTAATGTTAAGGGCGACTGAAGCAGTCGGTTGGGCGGAGGCCAAAATTTTGGCCCGACCCACACTGGAGTTGCTCTAACATGTGGACCCACCGTTTCTCTTTCTCCATATTTCCTCAAATTATTTTAGGTGGGATCACCACTTGCATCACACATCCCAAAAATATGACGTGGGATGGGAGAGAGATAAATTTGTACGAGAATCTAAAGCCATTATTTTCTTATAACCAGTTCTGAGAAAAATTACAGATTTGAACAAAACAATACCACACACTAATGTAATAGATATATCAGAATTCTCAAAACTGATTTTGATAAATTCAAATGAAGAGAATGGTGATTTAAATGATTAGACAGAAACATTAAGAATCTGAATTCAAACATACGGTTTTAACTTGAGAGGTTCAAATGAAGAAATCAAAACAAGAGATTCAAACCAGGATAAGTTTATTTTGGTTTATTCTTGTCTGCATCGATCTTCACGAAGGAGAGGAAGACTTCTCGTAGATAACAATCACCCTTTCTCTGGTACCAAATTGAATTCTTATTTCTGTATTTATTAATTCATCCTATATATCACTTTATATAGTCTAAATACAAATCAAATAATAAAAATTCAAATCAAATAATATATGTGATCCTAATGTGTTATCCTAATCTTAATCTAACAATGGGAAATGAATATTAAAGGATAAAAATCATATATTTCTTAATTCCAACAGAAACTTCATCAACCTAATTGCTTCTCGTTTCTCACTTTCACTACCAATTGGTCTGTAGATTTAGGTCTCTGATCTTCTACCATAAATAAGTGAAGGAGATGTCCTTCGACCAAAGATGTAATGCGAGCAATTTGTCGGATAGGACAATTGATGAAGAAGATCATCAAGTTCGGTTGATTTAGGGGTCGTAGTGTTTAGCTACAAACCAACTATGATCGTTGAATTACGAAGTAATTCCCGGCTAATTTCCACATAAGAATGGCTATTTAATCGGATGATAAGACTCGTGAGAGTGAGATATATTATCATGGGAGAGCCCCATAAATATGTCTCTTAGGCCTAAAACAAGTTTAGGCAAAGATAGCACAAAAGGCCCAAAAGAGGGGTTCCGGGCCTAGGGCAAAAAAAGGACTTTTTGGGCTCGGATTGGGCTGAAAATTGGAGGGTAGGTTCCCCTAGATCTGCCAATTTTGGCCTGGTTTGGACGTCCCCTCATCAAGGAATTGAGAAAATAGCAACTAGTTTCTATTTTCGACTATTTCCTTAATCTTATTCAAAAGGGTCTTTTAGGAAGCCAAATTTGAGTGAGACTCTTATTAGGGTTCTATATAATGACCCTTAGGGCAGTGAATAAGGTGTGGAATTTCTCTAAGAGCTTTTTTACTCTACAACATCAAGTTGAGAGGAGAAAATGAGCTAATTTCCAAAAGCTATCAACTAGTCAAATTAAGAAGAAATAGTTCTTCTTATTATCAAACTATCGTTGGAGTTCTAGCTAGCTTACAAGGTGGGAGATTAAGTAGACCATTCGGTGTCCCAAGTAGAGGAGCTATAATTGGAACTTTTGGTCTTCTCAAAGCGATTGGAAAGGTTCTAGGGAAAACTAGCGATTAAGGTAATCTCTAACTCTTAGTTGATTATTAGTTTTATGCATGTGATCCCAGGATACTCATGTTAGACATGTGATGTTGGGTATTGGTGGTATCTACTAGTGTTTAATAGTGTTGTACAATAGCTTGATAGTCTTGTCTAATAGTGTTTCAGACATTAAATTTGAATGCGATTTAAAAACTTTCAAATTGATTTTCAAGATTGATGATTGAAAAGCGTTTTCCAAAGATTCGATTTTGATTGATTTTGGTATTGAAAAGTGTTTTCAAAACTTTGATTTTCATTGATTTTGATTAATTGAATGATATTTAAAAGTTTAGGATTTTAGCAGTTTCTAAAAGTTGGAATTTGATGTTTGAAAAGCAAAAGAAAAAAAAACTTGGAAGTTTCTAAAAATTAAAGCTGCATGGATGCTGCTGGCCGGACGCGTCCTGGAGACGCGTCTCGGTCTGCTGACCGAGACCGACTTGGATTGCATATCCGAGTCGGTCGCGTCTGCGACTGCTAAGGGCGCGTCTGAGACGCACCCCAGGCACCCGATAGTGTCTCGGACCAAGTCCGAGACACACGCGACTCCACCAGACGCGTTCGAGACGCGTCTGGAAGCTCAGACAGTCCGAGCATGTCTCAGACTTCATCCGAGACGTACAGAAGCTTCCTCTAGATGCATGAGGATGCGTGTGGAGTGCTCTGGGCATCTCGGACTAGGTCTGAGATGGGCAGCAGCTGCAGCTTAGGCCAGAGGCATCTGGGATGCGTCTGGGGCGACCTAAGGGCCTCAGACTTAGTCCGAGACAAACCTTAAGGCCCGGCCTTAGGCCAGACGCGTATAGAATGCGTCTGGGCCTAGGCTGACGTCTTGGCCTAGTGCCAGGATGCGTCTGGCCCGTGCCAAGACCCACTTAGTCTCGGCTCAAACCGTGCTAGGTGGTGGGCCTAGAAAGGTTACCCTAAATAGGTCTACACCCGCAAGTGCACGGGTGTCAAGTTGTAAAATTCCGGTAAGACCGGTTCGTTCCTCAGAGACTAAGTCGAATTTCAATTCTAATCTTAAAACTATTAGGTTTTCAAGAAATGATTTGATGGGTAATATAATTTTTTTTTTTAAATAATAAAAAGATAAATAGCAATTTTAAAATTAAATAATACTAAAGTGATATTCAGATAAAGGGAACCTAGGGTTTTCGAATCCGTTTTCCTAACAATCCTAAGGACAAATTAATTTGGTCTAATTCGATAGTTCTTTGTATAACTCAGGTTTTCAGTCCATGGATGGTCTAAAAACCCGGAAGATATTATCGTTAAAATAATAAAAACTGTAATAAATTTATCATTAGAATAATTATTAAAACTTCATCTAAACCCTAGATAGGAAAATTAGTTACTCATGGACAATATATAAAATAAATTGAAAAATAAAATAAAGAGAGGAAGAAGAACACTTAACTTTTTCGCTCTGTCACAACCAAACAGGACCTTAGGGAAAGGATTTCTTCTGTTTTTTTTTTCTGAAATCTGCCAAACGCACCCTCTGGGAAAACGATTTTCTCGTCTTCCCGGAAATATTTTCCTTGTGAGAAAATAACTTTCTCACCTATTTTCTCACCTTCTCCGATTCTGTTTCTCTCACTAAACCTCCTGTTTCTTCTTTCTTTCTTACTCTAATCTCTCTCTCTTCCTCTGTAATCTCTCTCTTTCTCTCACCAAGAATATAAACTACAGGATAAGGAGAAGAAAGATCGAAGATGATGATGATGTTTTCTGTTTTTTTTTGTTTACCCGAAATATCTCTCTACAATCTCTCTCTGTTCTCTCTCTCTGTATTCTCTCTAACTCTCACAATTAAAGAAAATACAATGAAAAGAAAAGAACATATGATGATCTCGGCTTGAAACTTCTCTCTTTCTCTCTCTACTGCATCTATCTGTCTCTCTCTCTCTAACTTTTCTCTCACTAAAAAGTTACAGTCACAAGAAGCAGAAGAAGATGATGATCTTGATAGCTTGATGATCTCGGTTTTTTTTTCTTTTTTGTCGTGAGAAGATGATCACTCCTTTTTGTTTCGGCTGTGGAGGGATGATGATTAGATAGCTCTCTGAATTTCTTTTATATTGTCTAACCCGAGATGATCCTTTCTGTTTCTCTATCTTCTTCTTTTATAAGAACCAAAAAAACATCTCACCCAATCTTCCTCTTTCCTTTTGTAGTTCGATTTCTTTCCTTCTCTCTATCTTATTCACTTTCCTTCTTTCCTTTTCTCTGTTTTAATTCCTCTTTTAAAAAGATAAAGTGAGAAGATGAGATAAGGGAGAAAGAGGAAGGTACAGCTTGTCCGCGGTTGTAATGTATCTAAAGCCTTTGGAATCCCTGAGGTACACCCGTGTCTGACCGAAACTAACCCGAGCTCTATCCGAGCCGTTCAGAT
Source organism: Eschscholzia californica subsp. californica (assembly GCA_002897215.1). Taxonomy (NCBI): domain Eukaryota; kingdom Viridiplantae; phylum Streptophyta; class Magnoliopsida; order Ranunculales; family Papaveraceae; genus Eschscholzia; species Eschscholzia californica. Next base: position 143,754 of record BEHA01005617.1, on the reverse strand, counting down.
TGAGCGGGCCACTGAAAGTTTCTGCTCCATGAAGTACCAGATCATCTGCCTAATACTCTGCTGACTTGGTCAAATTGACTATACTCCCAACTTTGACTTGCTCCAATTTGATCTCCTGGACTCCGATTTGACTTCCGTTTTCGCCTACGGGTTCATCTTGGACTCTACTTTCCATCCGAGCACTAATACTGATCATGAAATCAGAATCACAAAATGACCAAAATACCCCTGACATCAATTTCTCCCGATTTCATCTGTTTTTCACCCTGAACTCCGTAAAAGACACCTGAGAAAGAAAATCAAGCAAATCATCAGAGTAACAGCTCGAACTGGACTAACTAACCGGAGTTAAGAGATTCAAATGAGACATTTTCACGTCTCATCAAACATCCCCAAACTTAGATTTTGCTAGTCCTCGAGCAAAACAGAAAAATAGAACCAAGCCCAGTTCACCACTTTCGTAGGAATCACGATTGCACTTAGCACGTGCAACAAGCCGTTAAACCTCTAGGTTACCCTAAAGGACGAGTTTTGTCTCGTGAGGGTTTGCAGTGAATATACCCACAAAATTCATAAATTTCAAAAATGCAGAAGGGTCTAAATATGGTATGGACTAAAAATGTTTATCCGGTAAGTTTTCGAAAGTTAATAGAAATGGAATCAAAGTTGACCAAACCATACAAATGCTAAAAATCCCTTCACTAGTAATCAAGACCTAAAGTGCAAATGACCAGCCAATATGAGTATCATTTCGGTTCCGAACAGACAAGACCTCGATTACCTTCTCAATACATTTCGCCTCGACTACTGCCTCACGGTCATACACTCAAAAATTTAAGTCACTCAGAAATGGTTCGCTCAATGTGCGAGTATGAGTATGAAGGAAAAACTCAACACATTACAAAAGACAGACTGAATTTTTGGTAAACGACTGATCTCATAGAAAGGAAACAACCACTAATACGGAATGGGGAAGCTAACCAACTCTTCTCACCTGATCAACTATCTAACAATGCTTCCTAGAGGTTAATAGACTATAATGATGATGTCACTAGAACTCTTGAGAACTCGATGTCTTCAAATCTTCAAAAACTACTTCAAGGGATAAACACTTAAACAAAACCACATAAACACATTTTTTTCTTTTTCTATTTCTTTTCTCTTTTTTTTTTTTTTTTTTTTTTTTTTTTTTTTTTTTTTTTTTTTTTTTTTGTTACCTCTGGTAATACAACTCAAAATACACATCTTACTTTCTCAACAATTTCCTTGGGTATAATTTTCTCCTCTTTGCTTCATGTCTTATTCTCAGGGTTCTAAATGATGGACGATATCTATTTTCCTCTAGTTGACATTGCTTTCAAGTTTCTCAGACTACAAGAGAAGGGTTTACTTCCTGATGACATCCCTAGTGGTTGTAAAATTTGAACTCAAGAGATCAACTGAGCTCTAATGAATATTGCGAGGTTGAGTAGCTCTTCATTCTACTCGGAATTAGCTCAGAAGAGATCACTCAAAACAACAAGAAAGGCTCAGAATCTCACATGGGTTCAGTCTCCACTAATGATTAATCAGGTTCTCTCAGAAAAATCCACTCTTCACCTATCTAACACTCACATGGCTAGTGCACAGACAACTTCAAGACTCGAAATTCATGGAAAAACCTTTAGCAAACGGATAGTCTGACGAACTAGACTCTATAACTATTAACAAGTAAAAACAACTAGACTCACATTTTCAATCCAAAAATTAAAAATTTTGAACCCTTTTGAATTTTTGAAATAAGGACTAAAAATTCAATCCCCTATCCCCAAACTTAAACCGAACATTGTCCTCAATGTTCTGAAGATTATGCAAAAATAATAGGATGTAAGGAAAGATGTTACCAGATTCGGAAGTCCTATGCATGGGTTGCCTCCCAGAAAGCGCTAAGTTTAACGTCTTCAGCCAGACGAAACTGATCATAGCAGATCAGTCTGGATAGACAGGATCTTCGATAGAAACATCCTCTGTATCGTTCAACATCTCTAAAAATGGTTTTAGCCGTTGTCCATTCACTTTGGACACACTACCATTTTTGTCTTCAATGTCGACCGCACCATAAGGATAGACAAACTTGACCGTGAAAGGTCCTGACCATCTAGAACGAAGTTTCCCAGGAAATAAATGCAGACGTGTGTTATATAATAAAACTTTCTGACCCGGTGAAAATGTTTTTCTTAAAATATTTTTGTCATGAAACATTTTCATCTTATGCTTATACAACCTAGCACTCTCATATGCATCATTTCTCAACTCCTCCAACTCACTGAGTTGCAACTTTCTCTCTCTACCCGCCTTGTCAAGCGAAAAATTCAATTGCTTGATAGCCCAATATGCTCTATGCTCTAACTCAACAGGTAGGTGACATGCTCTGCCATACACTAGTCTATATGGAGACATTCCAATAGGGGTCTTAAACGCTGTACGGTAAGCCCATAGTGCATCAGTTAGTCGTAAAGACCAATCCTTCCTATTGGTGTTAACCGTTTTCTCCAGGATGCGTTTAATCTCCCTATTTGATACCTCGACTTGACCACTAGTCTGTGGATGATATGGGGTAGACACTTTATGGGTAATACCATATTTTTTCATTAAAAGCTCAAACTGCCTATTACAAAAGTGTGTGCCCCCATCACTAATGATTGCCCGCGGTGTACCAAAACGTGAAAATATGTTTTCCTTCAAGAAATTGATCACAACTTTGTGATCATTCGTTTTGGAAGCAACCGCCTCAATCCACTTTGACACATAGTCAACTGCAACTAGAATGTACAGATTTCCAAATGAATTTGGGAAGGGACCCATGAAATCGATGCCCCACACATCGAAGACCTCAACTACCAATATAGGATTAAGGGGCATCATGTTCCTACGTGAAATGCTTCCCAACTTCTGGCATCGTTCACATGCTAGACAATATGCATGGGTATCCTTAAAGATAAACGGCCAGTAAAAACCACATTGTAGAATTTTTGCGGCCGTCTTCTTACCACTAAAATGCCCTCCACATGCATGATCATGACAAAAGGAAATGATTTTGGACTGTTCACTATCAGGAACACACCTCCTAATGATCTGATCGGGACAATACTTGAACAAGTATGGATCGTCCCAGAAGAACCGTTTTACCTCGGATAGAAATTTATCACGATCTTGCTTGGTCCAGTGTTTGGGTATTTGACCAGTAGCAAGATAGTTCACTATATCAGCAAACCAAGGTAATTGGGAGACACTAAAAAGTTGCTCATCAGGAAAGCTCTCTCTCATGGGTAACTTGTCTTCTACAGACTCGACTACAAGTCTAGACAAGTGGTCTGCTACTAGATTCTCGGAACCCTTTTTATCCCGAATCTCTATGTCAAATTCCTGTAGCAAGAGTATCTATCTAATCAGCCTAGGTTTTGCATCCTTTTTAGAAAGGAGATATTTTAATGCAGCGTGATCAGAGAATATGATGACCTTAGAACCCACAAGATATGATCTAAATTTCTCTAGGGCATACACTACAGCTAACAACTCTTTTTCAGTGGTAGAGTAGTTTAGCTGTGCATCGTTCAACGTCTTACTAGCATAGTATATGACGTGAAGAAGTTTATTCTCACGTTGACCTAACACGACTCCAATGGCATAATCAGATGCATCGCACATGATCTCAAATGGAGTACTCCAGTTGGGAGGTTGGACAATAGGGGCGGAAGTAAGCATAAGTT
>BEHA01005617.1:88911-135192 GCA_002897215.1 Eschscholzia californica subsp. californica | reverse complement strand
AGCGGGCCACTGAAAGTTTCTGCTCCATGAAGTACCAGATCATCTGCCTAATACTCTGCTGACTTGGTCAAATTGACTATACTCCCAACTTTGACTTGCTCCAATTTGATCTCCTGGACTCCGATTTGACTTCCGTTTTCGCCTACGGGTTCATCTTGGACTCTACTTTCCATCCGAGCACTAATACTGATCATGAAATCAGAATCACAAAATGACCAAAATACCCCTGACATCAATTTCTCCCGATTTCATCTGTTTTTCACCCTGAACTCCGTAAAAGACACCTGAGAAAGAAAATCAAGCAAATCATCAGAGTAACAGCTCGAACTGGACTAACTAACCGGAGTTAAGAGATTCAAATGAGACATTTTCACGTCTCATCACTAGGCACGGCCCGAGCACCTGCCCTTGGGCCGAATGGTGCATGGGTCGGACCACCTTGTTAGGCCTTGACCTTAGGGTCTTGGTCCTTGACCAGGGGTTGTCCGGGCCTTTCCGAGTTTGACCTTGGTTCACGGGTCGAAATTTTATGTGTCTTGACCCGAGTGGGAGTTTTTCGACGAAAGGCAAAATTTTCTCCCGATTCCACCCAAATTTTACCGAAATAATCTCAGGCCACCCAAAGCCCGAAACGGGTTTTTCTTAAAATTGATTTGAGAAATCATTAAGAATCAAACTAATTTTTTCCGAAATTGACCTGGGCTTTCAAAAACCCAAAACGGAGTTTCTCTTAAAATTGATTTTAATAATCATAAAATAAAATCGGAACGCACCATTAGTCGAGTTCTATGAATTTAGACTTAAGGTCCGTAATGTGACATGAGATGTCGACAAAAGTATCTCCCGGATTATCATGCATATATAAATCATAGCCTTTATATATTATATGCATGTGATGTGAATGCGGGGAACTAGTATGACCATCGAATTTGTTTCTTTTATTTTTGTTTTAAGCACGGATGGGTGCAAATTTGTAATTAATTTTAATTTCAAGTTTATATGATCTGCGTATCATTAGAGTCTTGTAATTAGAGTTTAGGGTCTATGAGTCCATTGAAGAAGCTTGAGGATGAGATCCAGAGACGAGTGTGAGAAATCAATGGAGGTTCAAATCTGCTTGATTTACTTTCTCGCGCGCATTTACTTACTTATTTACCCTTTATGTCGTGGATGTTAGTTAGGTTAAATAGTTCACTATAACACATGCCAGACTAGCGTCAAAGTCCCTAAAAATAATTTTGAGTGAAGTGCCTATCCAGATTAAGACACTCGTTGCACCCTTGTTCGTGATGGTGGGTCGGCCTTCGCAGAGTACCATCTCTACCTCGGGACAATGCGGGTAGGCCTATGGCAGAGGCCTACATGTCTAAATAGTTCCACTCAACGAGATCAGCAAAAGAGTTTTGGATACTCAAGGCATAAGGATAAATTAGTCATTTGTCAATGAAATCTATCAACCGAGAGTCATAAGGGTATGATCAGTGAAGTAGTTCGCTCACCCGGAATGACGGAGTCGAAGGCAGGGCCCTAGTCCGCTTTACTCTAAAGAACTGGGATCTTGGAATCACGTTATTCAATCGGGGACGGTTTTATATTGAATAATGTGGAAAAACTGAATTCTTCCAAAAACGATAACGAATTTTTCCAAAAACGAAAGAGAATTTCAACTTCCGCTCATTTCTCGACAAGGAGCAGTTGAATGAGCACAAGCTCCTCGAATGGGAGAGGAACCTGGGAATAGTTTTTAGGATGGAAGGCAAGCTGAATGTGCTAGAAACTCCAATTCCAATATTGGATGCTACTTCGACTCATGAAGAAAAGGAGCATGAAAAGAATGTCGAAAGAGGGCAGAGCCTGTTACGTGTTTGATGTTGGCAACCATGGAACCTACTCTTCAAGAGCAGTTCATAGACATGGATGCTTACTCCATGATTCGACAACTTCGGGAAATGTTCCAAAAATAGTCGAGATTGGAGAGGTTTGAAACCTCTAGAGCACTTCTGGACATGCGCCTCGAGAAAGGAAAACCAGTTGGGCCTCATGTTCGTCAAATGATCAGGCTCATTGGAAAACTGGTTAAACTGGGCTTTCCTTATAGCCAACCTGCGGCTAACGACATTATCCTTCACTCCCTCCATAGTGGTTTCAATCAGTTTAAGATGAATTACAACATGAATGGATGGGATAAAATGATGGAGGAACTTCATGCGATGCTTCAGAGAACCGAACAAGACGTAGCAATAGTGGAACATAAGAAGGATGTTCTTATGGTACAAAAGGACAAAGGGTTTAAGAAAGGTGGAAAGCAGAGGAAGAAACCTGCGTCAAAAGGAAAAGGCAACCGCGCTGCCAAACCCAAAGACAAAGGGACTCCTCCTGGCACCAAGTGTTTCTACTGTGATGGCAAGGGCCACTGGATGAGAAACTGCCCTAAAATCTTGGAGGACAAGCAAAACGGAATAGTAGTTTCTGGTTCAGGTATTAACAGTTAATTTATCAAATACTAAAAATTCCCAAATTTTGGTATAAGATACCTAAAATGCCCTATCATTGTGAATGTACACGAGCATCTGGGAACTGAGTATTTGGCTAAAGGAGATAAGATCCAAGAGGGAGCAGAAGCCTAGACTGCTAAGGACGCTGAAAGGGATCAGAGTCTTCTTTAGGCACTAATATAGTATTTTTCTAGTTTAACATCATCTCTGTACTAAGAATTATGGAGAATCAATAAAGGAGTTTATTTCTATATTGAGATGTTATAAAAGTGCTAAATTAACAAATTATACCGAAAAATTCTAAAACTTGGTTAAATCTGCAAAAGAGACATGAGACTCTCATAACAGACTTGTCCCAATGGAAAAGGAATGTCCAATATAACCAAGAATGCTTAAGAAAGCGTTGAATCGAGTGAAAAGAAAGAAGGTCTTGAGTCAGAAACAAGGGTTGATCGTCGTCATACTTCTAACCTATCCAATTTGGAGTGTCCAAAAGGATAAAAATGTAAAATACGAGTCAAACCCTGTCCTCCAAATGCACTAAGTCTAGACACAACTTCCCACATATTACCAAAAATCCGTCTAAAAGCTAATCTTGTGTAAAACATTTTACAAGGAAACAAAAAATTAGCTAAAAGTCTGACGCAATTTCTTTAGAAATTTGAGCTTTTTCTACAACCGATCAGAGAACAAAGTGTTTGTTGCTCATGATGGTATTCTTGTAGTAGTTAGCGTAATGAGGTACTAATTATTATAAGAATAAGTGGATGAAATCTACATGAACTAACACGGTTAGACCAAGTAAGGCAGGAAACGACAAAACTCACGCAACATCGACAAACAAACAACAAATATCACTCACTAGCAAGTCTCCACCCTGGAGGCATCCACGACACGTCACGCCCACCAAACAAGCTAGGACCCTGCGCGAAGAAGAAGTACCGGTCGTATCGTCGCCTCTCGCTGGTAGGCAAGCCTGTCATCACGTGGGTCCTACCCATTTCGAATGCGAAACTGATACCGACCCTTGTCGAGTTTCAGGAGGTAGAATGCAGACACATCCTCTCCATGCAATACCCTACCCGGCCCAGCCAACTGGTCGAGACACAGCAGAACCCTCCAAGCATTGGGCATCAGCTGAGACGGGTGAATCTCGAATCGCCTAATGATGTCATACACCAAGGTAGGGATTGGAAGCCGGAGGCCACTTTCGAAGCAATGCTCGTATAGAGCAACCCAACCTGGCGTATCACCGTCTACCAATTCGGACGGCCCGGGAGCTCTAAGCTTCACATCCTTAGGTATCTTGTATTTCCTCCTGATTTTCTTCAAATATGTGTCGGTAATAGCAGATGGAGGGTTTATCAACACCACAGGTCGCCCCGCAGGAACACGCGAACTAACTCCGTCTTATGTCGAAGCCCCAGCGTACTCACTAGAAGAGTCGCCTACCCGTTCGTCCATCCTACGGAGCACACGTTCGAGTAAGAATAAGGTACTCCTACCGAGGATCTAGCCTAGCCCTCGCAGTGGTGGCAACAAGGTCCTACCCTAGATAACTTGGCAACTACAAGACCAACATGATTCTGCCCTGTTGTTACACATTTTCTGCCTAGCGTGATCCTACCCCGTCACCACACATATTCTGCTATGGATATGTTAAGTTCGCTACACTAACAAAGCACGCAGAGAACATAATTTGGCCGAATTCTACGCCTACTACAAGAGTAAAGCAAGGCAAACATATGGCTACCCTAGCCCACATAGTCATGGTAAGAAATCTCTACCCTAGCTTGCATGGCTACCACAAGCCTAGCGTGATTCAACCCCGCCGTTACACATTTTCTAGCATGCATGTGTCAAGTTCACTATACTAACATGGCAAGCAAGAAACATGATTTGGTGGAACCCTACACTACCATAAGATCAAAATACGGAAAACATGCTACAAATTGTTGTCGAGAAGATCAAAATATAAGTTTTTCTACCAACATACGAAGAACACGAAGAGCGGTGAAAAAAAATTCGAAGATTACCTCAAGATCTTCAAGTTTTTCTCTCTCCTAGCTTTTTCTCCAAACTCCACTCCAAAAATGACTCCAACAAACCACAAGGGTCCAAGACCCCTTATCCCCTTATATATGAGTGGAAAAGTAAGTTAAGCGGACCACGTCGTCCGACACATCTCATTGCTACACGGCTCGTCTACAACCTTCAAAGGCGTTATGGACGAGATGCCGCCAATAAGAGCAGAACTTGGCGGAATAATTTTGCGAAGACTTAAGGTCGAATGGACGACACTGGTCGTCACGTGCCGAACCGGCTTACTTGTCGAACCAAACCAAAGATCCGGGAACAAAAACTTCAGGTACCCTTCTCCAGTATATACGTATCATATATATATATATACATAAATAAATAAATAAATAAATAAACTAAAAAATCGCAACAGGACTTGCTCAGGACAGGACAGGACGCGCCTTCCTGCGCGTCCCAGCAGGGCAGGACGCGCCTGCCCTGCGCGCTCCTGCAGGGCGGGACGCGCCTGCCCGCGTCAGCTCTTCTTCCTTCGGTTGACCCGACCATCTCCCCCTGACTTGCCACATCCCGAACGTGGCCAATGCTCTGGCATCCGTCTCTCTCTATCAATTACGAGTCTCCTTGACTTGCTGCCCACCAGTTATGGTACCGCTACATCCGACTCATGTCAAAACGCTCCGGCGTGCCACACGGGAAAATGAAACAACGATACAAAGCTTCCGGGCACGATTCCAATAGTTCCAGCTACAACTACTTCCTAAGTCAGCCACTCGCTAACTCAGGGAGTGGGGGACAAACTGTATTGGCAAAAAATAGCATTGGGCCTTCCTTATGCGCCCACCCTCGTGTAACATAAGAGGGGTGCCTTCAGTAGCCTCTATGGTCTAGCAAGGAAGCTCACCGAAAGCCCAACACGCCTCGCAAGCCCAGAAATTCAAAGCAGGCTTACACAAGCCCACGCTCCTGGCATGCCAAGATAAAGTCTGCCATGACGATCCACCCACACTCCAGCTAGTTGTGCGTACACGTGGCCAAGTTGTTAGAGATTGGACCAGTCCAATCCTAGCATTCTGCTACACGTTGGGGTCATGGTAGAAGACCGAGTCTTGCGCTACTTTAAAGGAGTAGTGGACCATTTCTACTGGCAACGAACAGGCTAGGGCAACGGGTATCGTAAGGCTACCCTTCTCTCTCAAGAGATCAACGGCGACGGAAGCAGTCTAGTGTGATCTTACTATTGCGGATCCAACAACCCTGCGCCCCCAAGAGCGGTTACTATCCTCTACACTCTATAAATAGAGGAAGCCTCACTCTTGGAAGGGGATCAGACTCTCACTCGAAAACTACTTACTTATTCTCTACTTAGCACTCTAGAAGCTCTACTCCGATCACTTCACTCATTCTATACTAAGCTCCGGCTACGAATCACCTACCCCGACGATCTCTGGTCTAAGCTAGCCTAAGGCAGAGATTTCGGCTAGAAGCTTCCACAAAACCACATCGAAACTTGCTGGAGGCTTCTCGTTTCTCTCATTCCCCGTTAGTCTATCCTTCTGTGAGCAAAAGACTACCCTTCTGCAAGCAGAGATCTACCCTTCCGCAAGCAGAATCTTACTCTTCCATAACCAGAAGTCTACTCTGCTGTTTAAGTAGTCCAGAAGCTACCATAACTCACCATTTCGTAGAACCGAGCTCCGGCCACTCTATGAGTCGTGCCACCCCGACGCTACAACGACTCTACCATCATTAGTAACTCTATCTTCGGTTTATTCACTTTATTACATCGAACTAAGTTACTAACTTGACCGTCGGAGGGTCCTTGGCCGACACCATCTCCGGTACCCCCTAGGACTTCAAGGTTGTGTTTCCCTTGTGCAGGTTTACAGGCTACTGGTACCCATTTTCTACCCTGACGTTAGCTCGACAGTAGCTGTTTCCTTCTCTGACGTTTGCCTACCCGTCTACCCGGCTACCAGAACCGACCTTCCGCCCGTCAACCCGTCTATTTGAAGGCCCGAAGCCTAGTTGCTGGTGCCCATCCGACGATCCTTCTAACCGTGTGACTTTCTACCCGTCCACAGTACGTACGTGACGGATCGAGAAGACGAGATCCGACGATCAAGAAGAATTCAGAATATTGAAGATATTTGAAGATATATTGAAGATATGCGAAGATTTAGTTCCTTATATTCAGAATATCTCTTGTAATTATCTAATGGTAATATTAGATAGATTTTGTATTATTTCCTAGTTTAGTAATCAGAAACTAGGAAACCCTAAACCCTAAGTTATCTATAAATAGGAGAGGGTTCTAGGATTCAAACTAATCGAGTTATGTCTGACCAATGTAACTGATCAAACCCACATACAATTGTATGTGGTGAATTATTAATAAAGAGTTATTTCTCCGTGGATGTAGGTCTTGAGTATTCGACCGAACCACGTTAAATTATCGTGTCTTTTACTTCGTGTTCATATCTCCGATTATTTATATAATCGTGAATTTAACAATCTATCTTGACTAGGCCTCCTCCCCTCGTCACCCAGTCGTTGGCATTCCAGAGTTTTGGATAGATCCTCATGGGCCGGTCTGTTTGGTAAGAAGCAGAAAGGTACTCTAAACTTTTGAACTAATGTCATACAATATGGAAATGAGCTCCTGAATTTGAGATGTGTTGGGGATTCCAGAGAATGTAGTAAGCTGGAAATTGACAGCTGGATCGAAGTATATATAGAATTGCTGCTCTGTTACCTTGGCCTTGGCATAAAAAATTAGTATGAAGAATGTAAGGATTCCCACTGAGATTCCATAATAATTCGAAGTCGATTTTGTTGTGGGTTAGTCATTGGCTGAACCAGAAGAGAAGCTTTGTCTAAGAATAGGAAACTACCAAAGTGATAGCTAGCAAAAAGACTAGCAAGATTTCTATAGAATCAGAATTGGTCATGCTTGATAACAAGGCATGTTGTGTCATGAAATAATCAATGAAGATGCTAATTTGGTAAATGTATTTTGGAGTTGTGAACTGAGAGATAGTGAAATTAAGAAGAGACGAGTGGGTGTTATATAGTAGTAGAAGAGAACTAGACGTGAGCAGGGTTCAGTTGGTGTCTTGGGCTTTTTCTACCATTTTGGATGGAGCCAAAGCCAAACCAACCAATGAAGGATTCACAATATCACTGATTGAAGCCAAACCAACCAAAATGGGCCAACCAATTGGATAGGCCTGGTTGGATTTGATTCAGTTGAGTTTAATTGTTCGATCCAAGCAGGGGCGGCCCTGACTTTTTGGTGGCCCGAAGCGAGGTCTGAAAATGTGGCCCTTTTTATCAAACCGTAAAACATATAAATGTATTTACATAAAAACAATAAGTACCACAAAATATTTGCTCAAATCACCATCATCTTGGGAATTTATCTTTTTTAACTCAAACAGAAAACTAAATATTTCTTTGTATTTCTAGTTTGCTCGAATATGCTCTTAAATGAAGAAAGAGTTCAATCTAATATGTATATGTAATAATTAACTCTAAATGCTTCTTCAGGTGACATTGATGGATCTTCACACGCATTATCGTCAAACTGTTTCTTTCTTCGAATAATACGTTTTTCCCGAAATGTTGTTTCAACTCCCATTTTAATGGCAATCTCTTTAACTTCAACCATGCCTTCTTCAAATCTCACTTCTCTATAATCTTCAAGATAACAAATGAGTCCATTCAATTTCTCTAATGCAACTTCAATATCTATATCTTCAGTTTGAAGTGTTTTGCTAAGAGAGTTTACCTCAAACAATATATTATGCCAAATAACCATGCTCAAAAGGAATTCAAAATTTTCAAAGTCTTGTTTTAATATATTTTCGGCATCATAAACTGTTTTTGAATTATCACTTGTCTCCACCAATTCTTCTAAAGCTTCTCGTAATTATGGAGCTTGAAACCTAATGTTTTGGTGGTCCTTTTTACTTAACATTTTTTAAATGGGTTAAGCTTCTCGTAATCATCATTTGTCTCCACCAGTTTTTGAATCAACACTTTCTACTCTACTTTCCCATAAATCAAACAAATTGTTGGGCCCACCATTCATTTAAAGATCATCGAATTCGGTGGCTCTTTTTACTTAACATTTTTCAAATGGGGCCCTTATAATTTTCTTAGAGAGTTGGACTTCATATATATTTTTAACAGAAACTAATGTGTCGGTGGCCCCTAAAAGTCGGAGGTCGAAGCGACACTTTGTTCGCTTTGGCCCAGGGCCACCCCCTGGATCCAAGCAAACTAAAGAGGGGTTGGGCAAAAGGCCCATTCCTTTCTCCAAAAAGAGAAGCAGGCCCACTGCACACAAGGAATGAGGGGCAGGTCCAATAATCAAGTGATGGTGGGAAATTGCAACACTAGGGAAACTTTTACTCTTATTTACACAAATTGCCACCCCGAAATTACATAAATGCCATAAAAAAATCCGGCTTTTCACGTTTCTCTCTACACTTTATTCTCCACTTTCTCTCTCTACATTCTATTATCCACAGTCATCCTCTCCATCTCTCTCTCTCTCAAATCTAAAATAAATTCTTTCTCTTTTTCTACAAATATATTTTTGTTCCTCTTTTTAAATACTTTCTCTCTTTGTGAGTTTTTTTCTTTTGTTTTAGGTATGGTATTTTCTTAAAATCTTAAAGTTCTTTTCTTTTTTGGATAGATGTTGCATTATTTTTTGTCAAATTTTTAATTCCATTTATCTACAGATTTATATTTCCCTTTTCAGGTTTCATTCCATTTATAATCAAAAGTCATATACAATTCTTCCAAAACAATTTACTGTACTTTGTAACATTTACTGTATTTATGCTTATGTACAAATAGACACGTGTATTGCACACGAATGTATATGTTGACAAATTATGTTTTGGTAAAACTTCAACCGTAAGTTCATGTCATTTTGAAATGTGCAGTACATTTTCTAATGTACTCTTATAGAAGTTTGCAACCTACATTTGAAAATATGCATAATCTAATGTACTCACATTTTGGGATATACAGTAAATTAGGAAATGTACTGTAAATTAGGAAATGTACCTTGTACAAGTCTGTACCCCACATTAGGAAATGTACTTTAAATACTTTCTCTCTTTGTAATTTTTTTCTTTTATTTTAGATATGATATTTTCTTAAAATCTTAAAGTTCTTTTCTTCTTTGGATAGATGTTGCATTATTTTTTGTCAAATATTTCATTCTATTTATATTAGTCTTTCAAGTTTCAAATTTATCTACAGATTTATATTTTTCTTTTCAGGTTTCATTCCATTTATAATCAAATGTCATATACATTTCTTCCAAAACATAAATAATTTTAGTGAAACAATTTACCGTATTTTGTAACATTTACTGTATTTTTGCTTATTTACTAATAGACATGTGTATTGCACACGAATGTATATGTTGAAAAATTATGTTTTGGTGATATTTCAACCGTAAGTTCATGTCGTTTTTGAAATGTGCAGTACATTGTCTAATGTACTCCGTATAGAAGTTTGCAACCTACATTTAGAAATGTGCATAATCTAATGTACTCACATTTTGGAATATACAGTAAATTAGGAAATGTACTGTAAATTAGGAAATGTACCATGTACAAGTCTGTAACCTACATTAAGATTTATCTTGTATCGGAAATTATTTATTTACAAAACATTGTAACTGTACGATATATGATAATTTATTGTGTATCAGAAATTATTTATTTACAGGACACTTTTGTATTGAGATTTATCTTGTGTATCGGGAATTGTTTTATTTATTAGCCTTTGGTTATGTACTAAACACTTTTGTACTGGGAATTTTCTTGTGTACCGAAAACTGTTTTATGTACTGGTCATTTGGTTATTTACTAAACATTTTTTACTGGAGTTTTCTTGTGTACCAGAAATTGTTTTATGTACTATACAATTTTTTTATATTTCTAGGTCACTTTTGTACTAGGAATTATCTCGTGTACAGGGAATTGTTTTATTTACTAGCCATTTGGTTATTTACTAAACACTTTTGTACTGAGAATTTTCTTGTGTACCGGGAATTGTCTTGTGTACTGGAATTTTTTTAGTAAAGAAAATAAAATAGTCAACGCAGATCAAGTTAAGGATAACTCCTTAATTGAAAAATTTAAACGTTTAAGAAAAAAAATTCACAGTTGCAACCTTGACAAAATGCGGTAAAAGATAGAAATATGAAACAAATGAAACTAAAAAATGTACAGTGAACTTCCACATGACAAAGAAACGTGGGAACTTTCACATGAACCGGGAATTTTGAAATGTACAGGACATTTGGTTACTTACTAAACATTTTTCACTGGGAATTTTCTTGTGTACCGGAAATTGTTTTATTAACTATACATTTTTTTTATTTCTAGGTCACTTTTGTATTAGCAATTATCTCGTGTACCGGGAATTATTTTATGTACTGGCCCTTTGGTTATGTACGTGACACTTTTATATTGGAATTTTTGTATGTACATAGTCTCCCTCTCTTTCTCTTCAATGTCCAAACTTCCTTTTCCCATCTCTCTCTATAAATGTATAAACCCACACGCCCACAGTTATAATCTCCTAACTCGATCCATCAATCTCGCCCAACCCCATCTCTAAAACATCCACCCACCTAACCATTTCTCTCCTCCCCAAATCAATTTTACAAGATTACCTGCTGAAACCTCTCTCTCTCTGTTTATATATGCATTCTAAGGTTAGATAGATCAAAATGGGTATAAAATCTTTAATCAGTCTCCAAATGATTCCATGGTGTTTTCCCCTTTTATAAAATTTTTGGAAATTTCTCCAAAATCTATTAATCTCTGACTCTCTGTTTAAGAAAAAGATTTCACGTTGCAACCTTGACAAAATAAGGACAAAGATAGAAATATGAGGCGAATGAAACTAAAAAATGTACAATGAACTTCCACATGACAAAGAAATGTGTGAACGGATTGGGAACGGTAAAATGTAGCAGGAACTGAGAAATGTACACTACATTTCAACACGTAAAGGTATATCTATGACGTTAAATTTAACAAAAAATGGTACAATATCTAAGAGAACCAGGAGTTGTTCAATGCGTCATTCTATGCACTCAACATTTTAATATTTTCGGAACAAATATGTGAAATAAAAAAGCAAAAATAGTAAAAGCACATCAAGTTAAGGATAACTCCAGATTTGATTTCTTTACCATTCAATGTTTATCAAATCTTCATAGTAAAAGGTAAAGAATCTTACAAAACTCGTATATTATTGTATAGAATTAGGGTTTATCAAACCAACTCCAAAGACCAACAAAAATACAACCAATTTTTTTGTACCGTCCTAGTGATTTCGTGATTTTCTAAACAGTAAACACCAGGTCCAAAGATTAACAAGAATATATTAAAGAAACCAACCTAACACCACTATCAGCAATTTTTTTGTACTAGAAGGGGCAAATCTGATTTCTTGATTTTCTGAACAATATACACCATCGTACTCAATCCTTTATAGATCTGTGATTTCTACAAATTTCTGGATCTTCTAGTGTCTTCTGATCTTGATTTTCTCTTGGTTCTTAGAAAAAAAGAGGTCAGATCTGAGTTTTCAAAAGAGATAAAGTCTATAGAAATAATTTATGTATTTGATAACTCTATATCTAAAAGAATATGGATTATGAACCCTAAATCTCTTTGGTTAGAGAGTAACACAGAGAGAATGGAAAGGAAACTATACTTGTTAAAGAGAAAAAAAAATTGCAGGAGATATTTAAAAGTTGGAAGCTTTTTAGAGTGAGAAAGAGGAAGGGAATATATTTGTGGAGTTAGGGGGAAAGAGGGTAATGGGGGTATTTGCAAAAAAATGACACATCTTTTGTTGCACCTTTTCAGTCGGACCCACCATTCCCTGACGCCTTGGACCTGATCCGTTTTTCATGTCTGCCCTGGACCTTCCCCGTAATAGGGTATCACTTTTTGGTCCCTTGACTAAAAAAGGCTAATTAATAGGCTAATTTTCAACAACAAAATTTCATCTTCTACTATATATTTATCTACCAAAAAGATTCATCTTCCTTAATCGATTTCTTATGAATTTCAGGAGATAAAAGTCCATAGTAAAATACTCATTGACCGTAGCTAAAACTAGCATACTCGATACAGATTTTGTAGAGAGAGGAACAGAAAAGCCTAAATAATATAGTCACGATCTACCAAAATCACAATGACAATCGAAATCCTAATTCCTTAATAACAATCAATTAAAAATAGAAAGCCTAATTCCATTATTGTTATATGACACAAGATTATTTAGATTTTGGAAGCTATAAGATGTTCTAGAATTTTGGGAGGAAGGAGTTGTTCTGTTATGAACAAACAATGAAGTCCTTACATGTTAGTAGATTATAATTTAGCAATGTTTTAAAGACTTTGTAAATATCAAAAAGGTGCTCTCTAAATAACTAGTTATAAATAGCTCTTAAGAGTACTGGAATTTCTTCTACTCAGCCAAGAACACCTCCAAATTCCACTGCTCCCAACTTCGTACCTGATGTCCAACAATAATTACAAACAACGACTAAGAAAAACTGTAGTTGCTAGGAGTTCATCAATTCCTTGAAATCCATACTCCGGAAATTTTTCTGCTTTAAACTGCACATAGATATCACAAAACTATATCATATAAGCAATTACACGATTTAATGATAATATTTTCTGCTGTACTATAACTATCTACACATGAAGTACGAAACCTTTTTTGTTTACCATGAAACTAGTAAACAACAAGCACCAACTTAGATTACTACTATCTAACCATATATGTTTAGGGCAAAAAAAGATGATAAATCGACAGAAAATGTTAGGAATGTCGCCATATGAAGATGTTTGCTTACCTTCTTCATGTCAACGTTTAGGGCAAAAAAAGATGATAAATCGACAACAAGCACCAACTTAGATTACTGCTATCTAACCACATATGTTTAGGGCAAAAAAAGATGATAAATCGACAACAAATGTTAGGAATGTCGCCATATGAAGATGTTTGCTTACCTTCTTCATGTCAACGTTCGAGGTGGGTAGAGTTCCCAGAGTGCTATAGTCGCATCTTCTGAAGATGATGCCATTAATTTACAATCCGGTGAAAATGTCACGGAGTTACACTGCAAAATGAAATTAAAAACACATTTCAGCCGTTTAATTATGTCAGACTTGTCAGACTAATGCAGCAGAAGGAATAACCCCAGCAGGCCTAACGGCTCCCAGACATATAGGTCGAGCTGTTGTAGGGCCCAGATATGCGTGTCGAGTTTGTCTACTAGCTGGATAGAGCATATTCACATCATCAACCTATTGGCTCTCTATCGTTAAACTCATGATTGGTTAAGTTACAATGCATAGAAGAAATAGTTGGAACTAAAACATAATTCGTCAACACTGCACACATCGTTTTACAATTCAGACTTCTACAGAAATATAGCACATCTCTCTAATTCGCATAGCTGGAGAGCAAAAATGTTAAAGTTCTAATCCTATTATGATTTTGAAAAGACAACCTGAACAGACAACTTGCATGAAAGCTAAAGAAACTAAGCCACGATTTTCATTCTATTTTTTTCGGAACTGGCATGATTTCAACCTTTTAACAGGCTGAATTGGAGAAAAATGTTGAGAATTCCTAAATAAGAGTTTTTGAGACTTAGTTCTCGAACCATAACCATATAAAGTTTATGACATACCATAGCACTGTGATACTTCAATATTGCCAAAGGGTTCCCTTTGCGGTAATTGTAGATTCTAACTCTGTTGTGAACCAAAAGAGAGGTTAGTCAGTAAATCATGAAAAGTAATCGAAGATTGTTGTGGATAATGAACTATGAAGTAAACAAAGCATGTATCGAGACAACTCTGATAAATGGTTCTTGCTATGTAGGCAAACATGAAGGAGAACAGAAACACGATTGCTATGATCAGTCAAGAAACCAGCATACTTGGACATGTTAAAAGGCTGAATAACAAAGTTTATAATTAAATAAATCAAACAGAAGGTAAAATAACAATCAAGGTTTTACAAATTGGGGCTTATCAGGTCCTCACCGTAAAATGGAAACTCAAATAAGACACAAAATGACATGGATAATGAATCAGTATTATCCTTTTCATTCATTTCATTTTATTTTAGTTTTTGCATATGAAATCCACAAATAAATTAAGGGTCTGTTATGAGGAAGGATTTGTAAATGACGGGAGTTCAGATAAGTTGATTTATTTATGGAGTCACATGCTCCAGCCTCCAACCAACGCTTTACATGCACTTTTATCGACGCCTGAACACTACTTGTTTTACGTTCACCTTGGTCTGAGCTTTTGCAGGCACTTTCTGAAATTCTAATATGCTTTTGACGCCCGAAGGTGATAGATAAGTGTCACACGAGCATTGGCAAAGGTTAAGCAAGAGCTTGTGGTCCAACATAGAATGTCTGAATTGGGCTACCGTCATTCAGAAATCCTTCCTACTAAACAACCTTAAAGCTTATCTTAGCCTAGTTAATCTAATCATTACGTGACATGGACATCTTAGGTACGAGGAATTATACATGACAACCAAAACATCCAATATAAACGCATCTATTTTTATTTTTTTAGTTATAACGTCATTATTACTTCCCGATAAACCATTATATTGTACATAGTACACACGAGATTCCTAGCATTCCGCATATGAAGCTCTACACGGAAAAAAAATATTAGAAAACAATATGCATGTCAAGTAGTCTAGTCAAAGATTTCAGAGGTGGAGAAAGTATATTGGCGAAATAAAGACCTATGATCCCATCCAGCAGTAGCAGCAATTTTCCCATCTGTTCTGACCGAGGTTGCAGCAATACCATGTCGCTCCAAACTAATTTCTTTCTTAACCAAACACGTACCCTGAGCCATATAACAGCGATGAGCAAATGCTCTTAAAAAGTCAAAACGATAAATTTTCTAATTTTTAAACAAAAAAATTTGTTAAGACAATGCAATCACGATGAGCTTAAACATATATTACCAGCTGGTGATCCAGACTAAATAAAACAATTTTGCTATCTGCTGCCCCAGAAATGCCGCCAGTGCATTGATCATCAACAGCGACGCTTAAAACTGCATAACACATAATAAAAAGACATTTAAAACGAAGAATCTGATCAAACCAATTGAGCAGAAGAAGAATATATTACTTACAAGTTACAACTAAATCCTAAACATATTAAAAAAGAAAACTACATCCTAAACAAAACAGTTACTATCAACATGATCTAGAGCAGACAGACTCCATGAAATTGCAAACCTGGTTCAGAATGGAATTTTGCAGTAGTCAACGGAGCACTCGGATTCCTTATATCCCACCAAACCATTGTTCCATCCTCATAACTGTGACGTGTAAAAACAACGCTTGTTTAAATTTTCATACAGCTAAAAACAGCAATGTATCTGTTGTTATAAAAGACAACAAAGACTGATTATGATGTAAAACATGATATAGAGGTCCTAATAGTGCAGAAAGCGAACAGATCCAGGATAAGTATAACAAACCCAGCCAAAACATTTAAAAATCCCTGAGATTCAGATGGTAAAAAAGCTTGAACGGCCATGCACATTCCTGCCATGAAATATAAGGTAGATATCAAAGCTTTACATATTTAAGACACACTATCTAGAGAACCTATGTTTTCTTGATAAGAGAGACGGAACGGAATAACATGAAGAGGAAGAAATTGAAGCAAGTGCATATCATCTTTAATGCTCAGCAATATCAATTGTGAGCATATATTTATAACTAGATCTGTCACAGAAATGTTGTAATGGTCTATTGACCTGTCAGAAAATTATAATAACTTGCAACTAAGAACTAGTAAAAGTAGCAATCCAGCATGAAACAAGAAAGCTTCTAAACTCCTACGATACAAAAATCATAAACTAACCTCTTGATGTTGCATAATTATTCACGGAGCTTCCACTTGAAATTTGAGGAAAACGTGCTAACTTTTCTGCAGTATTGAGATCCCAAATCTCAACCTAATAGTGAAGGACATGGGAAATAGACTCTTCTCTTATAATGAATAAAGAATGGGACAAGCAAGGAAATGAATATAGCTGTGAAAAGTTACATACATCAGAAGATTGCTCCCCTGCTACGGCCACGTATTTTAATTCTTCGGCTGGGGCATTAACTAACAAGCAAGATACAAAATCAATTAGTACAGTTGCATAGCATGTTATGCACTGGGAGAAGAAACAATATTCTCCATATATAAGTTGGAGGCTAGTCGCCTAACCAGGGATTAGTGGTACGTCGGATAGTCAGAGACCAGTGGGAGTGAGTAAACGATATATATTTGTTAAATACAAAAACTAATAAAATTTCTTACACATTTATATATATATATATATATATATATATATATATAATGTCCCTGAAGTACATTACTAGTTACTAGTCGGTACAACAATATTAAGACACAAAAGACAGTCTAGTATATTAGATTACAACCTTTTCGGAAAAAAAAATAAAATTAGAAAACGATAAATACCACATTAGACATTATTTAACTAAAGTCTTGCATTAGATACTGCCTGAGTTCATCAGTAAATCAGTCATCTGACCTATCCACAAATCAAATGGCTTTAGAGCCTAGGAGGTTAAGTACAAATTATCATATAGCTCTGAGTATAGACAAAACTAGATTCAACTCGGCCTTGTAAGTATAAAGAAGAGAAATGACCTTCCTATATTATTTAAGGACTGAACTAGCAATCAACCTAGTAAAGCTAATACTGTTTAACTGGCCTTGAGATCAATTTTGAGCCTTAATACGTTCAGCTTTAAATATCTATGTACCAGCTTCAGATATCCGAGACAAAAGGGTTCAACCAGTAATATCAATAGGATGGTGTAAGGACTGGTCTCTCCCAGTGACTGAGAATGAGAAGACCAACGCGGATACCTTTAACCAAGAATTCTTCTGTGGCTAGACGGTCCCTAATCTCTTCATCAGTTGTCCTAAGTCCTAATAATATCTAACACATCATACTTTTAAAATATGAAGAAGTTATTTAAAAAGGTTTAGTTGGCATGATTCAAAAGCTTTCCATTTGGGAATTTGCTTCACCTGGACCTTCTTTGGACTTTTCACCAGTAATACCACCAAGAGTTCTTGCATCAACCAGGTCCCTTGCCTCCAAATCGAAATTATCATTATGTCCTCTGGTTTCTGTAACAGAACCCAAATGCTTGGTGAATGCATTAGTAGAAGATGAATCTGCAGCTTCTGCCAAACAACGAGATGGCTTCTTCATTATAGAAAGCTTGCAAAAATGGTAAGAGCCTGTTTTGATTGTAAGGGAAGGCGTCCTGTTAAAAGTAAAACAGAAAAAACAATTGCAGGCTTATAAAAACAAAACATGTGAACTTACTAACTTCATGAAAAACCGAAAAAAACTATATACAGCAGAGTCAGATATAGGAAAGCATTTGAAATTAGGAATTTATTGACAACATATAGCAGAAGACATGCACTATTATTTATCGAGGACAACCAACAAAATTGCCAAAGTAAAACCTTCGCGGATAAAAGTATTCTTTCACAATTAAAGAAGTTAAAATTTGACAGAAAGAAAGTATAAAAGATGAGGTGAGAGCAAGTACTTAGGTAATCCTCCACCTTCGATATCCCAGCACTTAACAGTTCCATCCCTACCCTGGCTACATGCATTACAAACCACAGCGTTGGAATTCGCAAACTTTGCATGATCGAGTTCAAAATACATGTAGAAACATGCATATAATAATTCATTTTAGAAATGTTGAAATCAAACTTATTCTTAGTGAGCAATAAGAGCGCAGAAGAATCCAGCACCTGATAACTTTATTATTGCCGATCAGAGGACTTGCAGCAACAGCAATAATCCCATGAGCCGCAGTATGCACCCTGCATTCCATCATCCACCACAGTTACTGCATGATGTACACAAGTTTTGGAACCTGAAACTAATATCAGTGTATCCCTGTGAAGAAATGAACATGATAACCGCACCATGATGACGACAATGTCCTGTGCTGAACTGTATCCCAAATCCGCAACTCACCATCAGCTGCCCTGCATTGTTGGCCACAAAAGTACCCCTCATTTGTTATTACTTATTACTGCTACATTTTTTCTATAATCAGCTCTTCTTAGTACAAAATTAAAATATCAATACTCTACAGTCCTTCAGTGAATATATTGAAGAAACCCAAAAACGGGATAGCTCAAAAGAACATGTGAGGTAAAAATGCTTCAAGTGAGGGTGACAAATGACTATATTCGTAGGCACATAAAAACAGCAAAGATTTGAACCCTATTTTATCAATTTCATATGAATGCATTGCAATCTTTTCAACACATCAAGCTTACAACTAATGTTAGAAAACAACTATGACAGAGATGAGAGAAGATAGAAATGCACCGAGGCAGTATTTTCTTTTTCAGTTTGTGCTATACTTTGAACTTGGAAAGAGCTGGAGGGGACAAGATCAATTGTACCCCTATACGAAGGAATGAAGGAGATATATGCGCAGTTGCCCACTAAGGTACCTTTCAAGATTAGGGAAGCTCTTCTCAACTCATTCCTTACCATAGATATGCTGAAATCTCGACTATTTACTCTGCCGAATAGATGTATTCTTCTCCAGTAGGATGAAGAGAATGCAAAACATATGTTCCTCAGTTGTGTTTAATGGGCAGTGTGGAACCATTTCCATAACCAATCTATAAAACAATCTGGCCACATTAAATGAGCATTGAAATCTCATCTTGGCAATGGAGCACTGGTAAAATGCAGAACATCAAGAATTCGTATCTCAAATGATCCGCTTTGCTACTTCTTGGAACTGTGGCTAGAGAGCAGACTAGATCTTAGAGAAAGAAATAAAGTCAAATAGTTCTATACTTATGGGCCACTGCAGGAAGTATCTTTACTGATATCTATTGGGAGAAAGTTTTGTCATCCTCGGATATCTTAATCTCTAATATATTTACTTGGTGGCCTCCCAAACACCTTGTGTCTAAAAAGAGAAATGACTTGGACAAAAGTAAACGAAGTTACTTAAAGAAACCTTATTTATCGATAACTTCAAACCAATCAACAATAATATATTACCTTTTTCCATAGAGAAAAAAGAAAGAAAACTACACAATCATAGCAAAGTACATGCAAAAGAACCTTGACTGTGAATACTTGTAAGTAGCTATGATGTATACCAATTAGGGGAATGCTACAATCACTTAGATTTATACTCACAATCTTACTCAATACATTGACGGCACAGTCTGTACATTTCATTTTAAATACTAAGATTTCCAAAAAACAGTTGATGCGATTATAAACATACCACATCAGATATTGAGTCAAATTCTGAGTAAGACCCTAAGAGGGGGAACATTTCTCTACCAAGTAAGCCATATTGTCTCTATGTTTGTTCATCTAAATTTCCATGGTAAGACTTATACATAAAGGGTTTGGTTTCCCTTTACCCATGAGTACAAAATAAAACTCTACTTGCAACTCTAATCGACTCTGGCAAAAAGCATCTATTACAATAGTGAGAGAGCTTTACCCAGAGAATAGTATAGGTTTAGATGGATGAAAGCACACATCCATGACAGAAGCACGATGTCCTCTTAACACCGCAATAGGATCTGGAGCTGGACGTTTCGAGCCCATATTCAAAGACTCTTTAGAACTCTGCAACCATATTGAATCATTATAGAGCAATGAAATCTGATAAAAAAAATTATCATGTGTTCATCGTTAAAATCCAAGTAGAAGTAAGGACTTGCAGTTTTTGCCAATCAAAACTAAAGAAAAAAACGAATTTGGAGAAATTGATCACAGTTTCAGTTAGAAAAAGTTATAAATTTAATTAATATACAAGATCATTGTGTTATCCATGGAGTTTAGGTAGTTTCAAAAAAAATACATGGAGTTTAGGTTGATCAAGTGAATAAAGTATGCTGCAGTTAATTGGAGTTGAAAATTTGAAGAAGAACAGATGAAAGACAAACCGTATATTCTGTAGAAGCTTTAACAGTTGAATGTCCTCATCACTCACTTGGAAGATGAAAGTCTGTGGAAATGATTTCCCACCAGCAAAATACCGCGTCAAATTATACCTCTTAGAATCAAAAATCTCTTTACTGTAATTGGTTTTAAAAAAATTGCATTGTCCATATCGTGCAACCGATAAGCCTTTTACACAATAATGAAGCATCTCGGTCTCACAAATATGGGCTATGGGGAATGAGCTATATGTACGTTCAATGGTGCAGTACAGTAAGGCGATGATGGTCTTGTACATTAGGGAAAGTTAATGATGTGTCTGAGATGAAGGAATCATGAACCAAAAGAATTTTCGTAATTCTGTGATCCTTGATTCCTGAATCCAAAATCCCACGGTCTATTTGGTAAACAAACAACAACTAAACAATAGTAGCAACCTTAATAAACAAACCATTATTAAAATTAATAAAAATCAATCTTATTGAGTTTCTATTAATGACCAATTATCAATGTAGAATAATTCAATCAGACTACAAAAGAACTGGAAAATTTTAAGAAATTTTACTAAAAGTGAACGATTACCCAATTGGCCATGAAAGACTGAAACTAACCCCATCAAGTTCTTTCGACTAGAACACTTACTTCATTGAGGAATTTCAACAAACATTTACCAGACATTATTCATTTAGACCTTCTTCATTGAGGAATTTTAAGAGAATACTGATATGAATAAGAAATAAATGAACCCTTTTCTTTACCATCTCAAAAACTCGAGTAGAATCTATATCAAATTTATTAGTGTCTTAATCTCTGAAGAAATAAATGAGAAAACACAGAGAGAAGATAAACCTCTACTTTTTTCCTTCAATAACGATTACGGATTTCATCGATGTTGTTGTTGAATTCGTAAACTTTTTTGGTGGGGTAATTGTTTGTTCTTGATTGATGTTCCTTTATTGATTTAACTGAGGATTGATTTGGATTGAAACTAGGGTTCAAATTATTCTATTTGCTTGTACAAGTAAAGGAGTTGATTTCTCTTCTTTTGTTTTCTCTTCCGAAATTTCGAATAAGCTTGACTCTCTCTCAACAAAAAAAAAAACATAAGCTTGACGGTCTCACGATGACGCAATAGTTGGTAGCCAAGTGGCTCCAAGATGTTGACATAAACTCCAGAAATCTTCCCAGGTTCGAATCCCAGAAAAGGTGGAATCTTTGATTATTTGATATAGGATTATGTAGGTATTAATAAAGTTGTTGGGCTTCAGGCCATTGTCTTTGTTGGGCTATAGGCCCGGTGTTGTTAATGTTTGAGTGGGCAGTTATCGAGCTTATCACATCTATGATGTGTCAAATGTCAAATATCACTATGTACGTAGATCGTAGTCGTCTTCCAAAAAAAAAAAAAACAATGACCCAAAGACCATTATATCTTCTGATCTTAATAATTTTTTTGACGCGTAAATGTTGTATTATAAAATAGAGTTTACAGAATGAGAACTAAAATTACAACATCAGAGTAAAGAACAGTAACTAAGCACACTCTCTGACTTGTAATTTTCACAGCAATAAGTAAAGCTTCTTCGAGCTTCTCAAAACTAGCATTCTTCCTGTCGACTTGTGACCGTATCCAAAATCGTTCGAAAGGAACAAACATATCTTTCGGTGAGCAACTTACACAAAACAACCTTAAGCAATGCCACCACCTTAAAACGTGTAATAGTTAAAACCACACCACAAGAAACAAATGGAAACAGAAATACATAACTTCATGGAAGTCATGTGATTTCTTAAAGAAGGAATCCGGAGATTCCAGGGTACCTAACCAGACTTCTCTCAAAAACGAAATTATACCCCACCATGATCTAAAAAGATCATAATCTGACACCTGGTAACAAGGGTTACTTACGAAGTCCCGACGAAAAAACTCGACATAACCAATTAGACAAGCGCAGGTAAACTGTGAAGGGGGGGAAGTGAGATAGAGAACCAAAACTGGTTAAAGGAATGTTCAAAGCCAAGACCGAAAAAATAACGCTAACCAAAATCGAAGTCCATAGCATTTCTAAAAGAGTCGGTATAGTCTTGAAAGTATCAGAAGGCCGACCCAAGATAAGTAAGAGCATAGACCTCCTGTACTCTCCTGGGTCGAAGGGAGCACCCATGAGATAAGTTGATTGGGCCCAACCATATAAAATGTAAATGGTCCCTGAAGTAAATTGGGCCCAGTGAAATAGAGACCAATTATAAGTGATGCCCATGTTGGAGGCCAACTCATGTGAGAGAATAAATGTTGATTCAACCCTTGAGAAGAATGGGAATAAATGAAAGACAAATGTCTCTTTCCTGGATGTTGAGTTGACCATGCACCAAACTGGCAAAAGATGGTCGACGAAATTTGGGGTGTTTTCCGACGTGTAAATCCAGCGAAAAGATATGCAAGAGGAGAAGGTCGGTGTGATTTGTGTTAGGTACAGGACGACCCCTGGATCAAAACGCCAAACAACGTGTCGTGAAGACCAAAGGCATGGTAGTGGAGGATTTACCTCATGGTTGATAGTGTAGAACCAAGAAAAAATGGTTTGTAGCCTATCCAAGAAAAGTGAGAGATTTGTGAAGAACTTGAAAGCTCAAAATAGAAAGAAACTAAACAAAGAAAAGATCCTAACCACCAAACAAGATAAACACCGGAAGGAAAACATTTAGGGATCTAATTTGTGAAAGAAGAAATTGAAATCAAAATAAGAAAAAAAAAAACCTAAAGGAGCATATCTAAGACTTACTTATAAGGCTTCATTGTTCACTACGACTATCTATTATATATTGTTCACTACGACTATCTATTATATAAAATAGGTTGAAAAGTGCTGACTGAGACAAACATTGGAAATAAATCTAGCTGTCCGTCCCAGATCAACACTAATGCTCACCCATTAGATCCATCTACTAACCTCTTGATCAAATTTAGTGTTGATGAATATTAAATGGTGATTATTGCTCATGAAAATGTCATTGATTAAATAAATGGTGGTTTGTAAAATAGAGAGTTGCCTCATGTTCAAAAACCGCTACCATTACTCATATCAGTTACACTACCTCTCTATTAACCACACCAGCCCATTCTTCTAAATTTTCATAGCAAATTTTTTCTCACATTTTACAATTGTTCAAAGGATTTATATATTGCCTCCTCAACTGTTTCCTGGCAGACTCCACCTTCCACTCATTCTACATAGGTTAGTGGTGTAATTATTAATAATTTGAGTCCGATTTTATCGGATCCGATTTGAATTTTTTATCTCTTATTCTGCAGTAGGAGAATGAAGAGATGTTAATCTGGCATTGAAAGTTTGTGGAAGGTCTTAAACCAATGGAAGGTAATGTTCCCAATTTCCAAGTGCTTGTTCCTTAAAATGTTCCTGGGTTTGCTTTTTGGTGCTTAGAAATGTAAATTTTACAAAACTTTAGTCAATTTAAAATTCGGTTGTAGTTTGTTAAGTTTAGTCAATTTACAGAACTTTAGTCAATTTAAAGTCGGTTGTAATTTGTGCTAGGAGCGTCACAAGAAAAAACTTAGTACAGTGGAAAACCAAAAATTAAGTAACAACATAATCTTCACATTAAGGTTTTCAAATGTATGCTTGTTTTCAATTCTTAGTAGGTGACTGAAGGAGTTGAAGGAGATGTCCTTCGCCCAAGGTGACAATGCGAACAATTTATCGGATAGGACAATTGATGTAGAAGATCATCAAGTCCGATTGATTTAGGGATCGTAAAGTTTAAGCTAGAGACCAACTACGATCGTCGAATTACGAAGTAATTCGCGGCTAACTTCGATCGGATCCTACAACGGGTTACACATAAGAGTGTCAATTTGATCAAGGATATGACTAGTGGGAGTTAGATATAATAATAGGAGTGTCCCATAAATATATCTCATAGGCCTAAAGAGAAGTTACGCAAAGATAGTACAAAAAGCCCAAAAACGGGGTTTTGGGCCTAAACCGATTCGGGCACTTTTAGGGCTCGGATTGGGCTGATTTTTTTAGGTACGTTTCCTTATGTTGTGAACATTAAATCTGCCAATTTTGGCTGGGTTTGGACGTCAGCTCCTTAGGGAATTGAGAAAATATCAATAGTTGTTATTTTCGACAATTTCCCTAAATCTTATTCTAAAGGGTGTTTTAGGAAACCTAAAAGGAGGTGAATTCTTATTAGGGTTCTATATAAACACTCTTAGGGCAGAGAATAAGGTGTGGAATTTCTCTCTAAGCTTTCTTACTCTACCACTAAGTAGAGAGGAGAAAGGTGTTCTTCTTCCAACCACCATTGGTGTGCTAGCTAACAACAAGGTGAGAGAATCAAGTTGATTGCTCGTGTCCCAAGTAGAGGAGCTACGTTTGAAGCTC
The DNA here is from genome assembly GCA_002897215.1 of Eschscholzia californica subsp. californica. Taxonomy (NCBI): domain Eukaryota; kingdom Viridiplantae; phylum Streptophyta; class Magnoliopsida; order Ranunculales; family Papaveraceae; genus Eschscholzia; species Eschscholzia californica. The sequence goes on along the minus strand of BEHA01005617.1, from coordinate 110,151 downwards.
TTGGTCTTCTCAAAAGCAATTGGAATGGTTCGAGGAAAAAACTAGCGAATAAGGTATTCATCTTCTAGTTTTTCTATAAAGACAATAGAATAAAAAAAATGGGGAATTTAGCATTACCACTCACCACTAAGGTCTAATTCTTATTTGCATTCTTCATTCTCTCATATCCTCTTCGTTCTGATGCTACCATCGCTGATGTTCTGCCAATGAATCTTCATTTCTTATACCTATTATTTTTCCCATATCTATATCTTTCTCTCGTAACCATTTTTTTCTACTTTACCAACAACATATATCTAAGATTTAAAATTAATAAACCACAACAATCGACAAATAAAAATCTTAAAATTTTAATTTCACAATTCTTTTTTGTTTTAAGTTAAAATTGATGTTTCCAAGTTTAACCAATTTCGAAGAATACCTTTTGATATCTATTGTTCTTTCTATAAATTATAAATCGTCTAGATTCGAAGAACGCAAATAAGAACTAAAATGGTGAACTGAACGAACAATCAAAATGTTAGAATAGAAATTATTGATTGAATTTACAAATTAGATAAAATTTTACAATGAGATCGAATTTAGTGTGTTATTTGAGCGGTAGGGATGTGAGAGGAAGAGGGAAAATATAATAAGAGTGGGGTCATTTTTACAGTTTTACCTGCAAAAAAAAGAGGGTGGCACTAATGTCCAAATAAAAAAAAGAGGTATCCCTACTTACACATTAGTGGTGAGGGGCCGAGGGGGTAATGCTACATTCTCCATAAAAAATGTATGACATAAACGAAGAAGATAAAGTCATATAAGAGAAAGAAAAAATCTCACTTTTCTATCTTATTATCCATTTCAATTATAAAATTATGATTTCTAGGAAATTAAGATTTATGGAATGTGAAGAACTCAAATAATAAGAAAAAAAGCTGCAGAGATTCAATCACACCGGAATCTTGATGCTGGTGTAAATTGTTTGCGAAGATATTTTGTGGTTCGATTGCTTTTGGGATAGGTCGTCGGGGTTTAACACAATACGCGGGTGACAGTGAGCCTAAATTTTTTAACACTACGTCACACGTCCACGAAAATTGAATTTGCTACTAGGGCTTCTCTATTAATAGACATTTTTTTTCGAATAATACTTATTTTTTTGCTCGTGACGGGAAGAAGGACAAATAAGAGAGGTTAATAGAAATTTATTAACCTAAAATTTGCTACATGGATGACACTTTTAGGTACTTTGGAGTTTTGACTCTAAAATTTATGAATTTTTAGCGGCCAGAAGAACCGAGAAGGAAAAGGGACCCGAGGAAAACACGGGAGTAATAGGAAACATTAATGCCCTGGCTGGAGGTTCGGGCCTCAGTGGAAATACAAAAGGCACTCAAAGCAGGTACACCAACGAGGAAAAGCACCACCCGCCATGTTTGTGAGACCTTAGAGGGAAACACCACCGATAGTGTTCACAGATGACGACCTGATAGGAGTAATCGCGCCGCACACCGACCCGTTGGTGGTAACGCCTGTGATGGCCAATTGGAATGTCGGGCGGATCCTGGTCGACACAGGCAGCTCAGTCGAAGTCATGAGCCGAACCTGCTTCCAAAAACTCGGGGTAAGTTCTCAATACTTATAACCTTACAAGCCTTACCTAACAGGCTTTGGAGACAATCAAGTCGAAACCAACAACATCATATCATTGCCTATGTTAATCAGAGATAACACGACTAACAGGGCGATGATGCTGAATTTCACCATAGTCGAAAAGCTAAATGCCTACAACGTCATCTTGGGAAGAAACTTCCAAACAGAATCAAGAGTCGTCGTCTCCATAAACCATTTGATGATGAAGTTCGCGATCCCAGGGACGAATTTGATATGGACAATCAAGGGAAACCAGGAAGTAGCTTGAGAATGCTACTTAGTTTCGATCCGAAACTGCAAGAAAGAAAAGCTAACGCTTATGGTGGCTCTAGAAAATCAACCTCAGTACGAGGATCTCATGGCAGACATGCAAGAGTAACAACCACCGCTCAGGTACGATGAACAACTCTATAACTATTTCATCTTAATTTCTTTTACAATAAAGCCGCTGGTTGTAATGTAGCATCTAAACTACCGTAACTATGAATGAAGAATAATTTTGAAAAATAAGTATTGTTAAGGAGAAGTCCTAGTCAAAACTAGTTGTGCTCAAGCCAACAAACCATCCCTGTAGCCCAAGTTACGACCAGGGGTTAAGGAGAAGTCCTAGTCGAAACTAGTTATGCTCAAGTCAACGACCGTCCTTGGTAGCCCAAGCTACGACCAGGAGTTAAGGAGAAGTCCTAGTCGAAACTAGTTGTGCTCAAGCCAACGACCGGTTATGGTAGCCCAATCTAGGACCAGGGGTAAGGGGGGGGTCTAGTCGAAACTCGAATTAAAAAGCAAGGGGAAGCCCTAACCGAAACTCAAATCAAGGGGAATCCCTAGTCGAAACTCAAAATCAAGGGGAAGCCTTAGCTAAACCTCAAAAATGGCTCCGACCACACTATCAATAAACGACGCAAAAACCACAGCAAATTTATTGACAGGTCTAACTAAGCTTCTATTTTGCAGAGAACCGACGATCATATCGAAGGATAGTTAGCTAGGTCATCTAACTAGAATTTTCTAATGCAGGAGGAGACATTCGCACCACACATAGTAAATTAAGGAAAATGCATTATTAAGTTTAGGATTACTCTAACAGAGTAACAAATTCTTTTTCTATGTTCTAAATGAGTACGTAGGAATAAAACAAAAGGAAGAATTCATTGAGTTAACAAGGAGGATCACAAAAATATAAACAAGAAGACCTTCTGAACCAATGAAAGCTTCACATATCCTCTTCGGGGGGAGAAGGGTCACGAGGACCACCAGAATGGGGGTGATGAACATAGAAAGTAGAATCCTCGTCGGAGTCATCGTCTACCTTGACCACCGAGTTAGCAACCTCGTCATCCCACTCATCGTCACTAAAGGGAAGACTCTCTTTTACCCCCTTTCGGCAACAAAGCCATAAACAATTTCACCCACTTTATCTTTATTCAGTTGACGAAGTGAAAGAGATCCGCCAGGGGAATAGAAACGGCGAGCACATTCCCAAGCAGCCTTGAAACCCAATTTGCGCTGCTTCCTCATAAATCGATAGAATTCGTCCCCGCGTTTGAAGTCGGAGACCGCCTTCTCCCGATTAGCAGTGGTCAGTTCGAAAGATTGCACCGGGAAGTTTGGAGGGAAAGCTTATCTTCCTCTCTTTGAGCAAGAAAACTAGTCTCCCTCTTTAAAAGCCTCGAACTGCTTCTTAGAAACAGAAAGACAAAAGTTTAATTGTTCGGCTTGAAGTTTCCAAGAATCCCTCTTAACAAGACGACCTTTAAATCAGAGCTCAGAATTTCTAGGACATTTTCAATATTTTGAATCTTAAAACGGTTCTCGGATTCCTTTTCCACTCAAGCAAGTTACTTTCATTCAACTCATTCTCAAGGATTGAACGAAGGTAAGAAATTTTTTCTCTAATATGTCATTAAAACTACATGAAAGAATTGCAAAGTTAAAACTTGTTATAATGCAAAACCTATTTTGTCACATCATTTAACGAAAACAGTCTCTGGTTGAATAATGTGATTTCAAGGCCCCATTTCTTCGGAGTTAAGCCGACTACGGCCCTGCCCTTAACTCCGTCATCCTGGGTGAGTGAACTCCATCACTGGCCATACTCCTATGACTCTTGGTTGACGGATTACATTAATAAATGCTAAATCCATCCTTTTGCCTCAAGAATTCAAAACTCTTTTGCTGATCTCGTTAGTTCCATTTAGACGCATAGATAGGGGTGGCAATTTGGTCCGAACCGGCGGGTTTTTTCCCAAATCCGCCCCTAATGGGACGGATTTTACCGCCCCGTTAATTAAACGGTTCGGGTGTGGTATGAAGTTAAGAAAAACTAATCGGGTTCGGGGCGGGTTTGGTATTAGATAGTAAACTCCACCCCGAACCGATTAGTATGTTATGTTAGATTTATGTTTTATATAAGGTTATGTTTCTAAAACTTTAATCTTATATTATCAATTTAATTATTTTATGTTTTATACTATTTTAGTAGTTGTAGTGTTTATGATTGATAAACTCAAAGTCTTACAAAATTTTGTTAACACTTGTTATGGTACTTCAAACTACACTAACTTTTGTGAAACAAAATACTTTGAACCCGACCCGACCCGACTCGTTTTATATTAAACGGGGCGGGGCGGGACGGTAATGGTTTAACAATTTTTAATTGAGACGGTTATGGTAATTGAATATCTACCCCGATTAATTATTGGGACGGTTATGGTAAAACCCGTTTACTAACGGGACGGAGTTGGGAAGGGGATGAACCGTCCCAAACCCGCCCCGTTGACATCCCTACGCATTGACCTCTGCCATAGGTCGACCCGCATTGTCCTAAGATAACGATGGCAACCTGCGGAGGCAGACTCACCATCGATAGTCGAGGGCTCAACAGGTGTCTTAGTCTGGATAGGCATTTTTCTCAAAATTACTTTTAGGGACTTTTATGTTTTGTCTGGTATGCATTATAGTGAATTTTAAACTAACTAACAATCCACGACAGAAAACGTAAATAAATAAATAAATGTGTGCAAGAACGTAAATCAAGCACATATGGATCCTAGTATGGCTCATAGTCCTAAAAGATTTAATCTTTTTACGATTCTTCTTGTTTTCGCATTAGTTCGCCTGGATCGCCATCCTCGAACCTCCATCGAATTCCCCCACTCGAATCAGGATCCTATCATTGAGCTTCTTCAATGGACTCATAGGTGTGTGCAACGAATCTGGTAACCTTTGTTCAAATATGGTTGCTGAAGCAACATTCATGCATCTCTCACCATCGATAATAAACTTTCTAGCTTGGTCACCACAATGAACCAACATTTGGAAGATTGAAGTACGTCGTCAATCTTCTTTATTAACTTTTGGAGATGTTAGGATGCGCCTAACAACAGATAAATGAGAAGTAACTTCTTCATCTTCTTCTAAGTCATCGGAGTTATATGTCCCGTTATCAAACAAATTATGGTTTCTTCTCATCTTCTTATAGATCGATCTCTGTTTCTTCTCATATCACAATTAAGAGCATCTCCAATGGAACACTCTAACAAACACTCTAAAAGTCCTAGTTGTCAAGAGCCAATAGAGATTCTCTTTCCTAAATGTCAATATAGAGACACTCTAATTTTTGTTGGTCTCCAATGGAGATCTCTAAAGTCTCTATACTTAATACACATGTCCCTCCTCAATCCAATAGATAAAAAGTAGTTAAAAAACAAGGTTTTCCATTGTTTGAAATTTAAAAGTAACACTTAGAGAGTCTCAAGTAAACACTCTCATTTTAGAGTTTCTCTCTCTAGACACTTTATAATAAATGTGTCCACCTCACATGCCTAATAAAGTGTTCCATTGGAGATGATTTTTTAACAAAAACTCCAAAAAGTCTATGTGGCACTCTAAGTGTTAGAGATTGAGTGTCCCATTGGAGATGCTCTAAGTTCTTAAAGCATTGGTATGCCAAATGACCAGTCTCTCCACATTTGAAGCGCTTATTTCCTGAAAAGGTTTTTCGTTGGAGTTATCTGTAATAGGACAACCCTTAAAAATTTGAGATCTGTTTGTTTGTTGAGTTGGTGTTGTCCGAACTCCGTAATTAGCATTATTAGACCTTCGATTTGTTGTTTCCACGGCTTGACTCCTAAACTCCTTTGTCATAGGGTAGCTCACGTACTTATCCATGTCCAACGCAAGTTGGAAAACATGTTCCACATTGGATGTCGAAGCAATTCCCTTCTTATATAAGCTCTTAGGCCAGCTTTAAATCGAGTTAGGGTTTGTCGAGGATCTTCCACCACTTCAGTCCTAGTTTTAAGCTCATCAAATTTCTGCATGTATTGTATCACTGGCATGCCGCCTTGCTTTAAATGAATAAGTTGATCACACAATTTGTCATGATAGTTAACCAGCATGTATTTTTTCGTAGTTCAATCTTCATTTTCTGTCATGTTTTAACTGATGACAGTCACTTTCATCAAATATCTCTTTCAACACCATTCCACCTGCAAACCGAAAGAAATTACACTACCTGCAAAAAATGATAATTAGAAATCAAAATAGAGAATGATCAAAGAAAAGTTGAAGATTTTGTATAATCAATTAAGAGATGAATTAAATCTATGTGAATATGTAAAATTAAGAGAAATGACAATTAAATAAGAACATGATGATGATAGTGATTATGATAATACCTGTTAAACTGAATTTTTAGATGTTAACTTGTACGTTATTTCTAAAAGAAAGTGATGGTATAAAAATAAAGAGACCGTGTAGAAAAATATAATAACCGCTTAAACAAGACTGCTAGTAAAGATAACAGTGGGAAATTGATAGAGTTATAAATGAGCCGTCGAATAAAAAAGAAGATGAATATCCGAAGACAATGAATATCTTTTTAGATAAATTTACAACCGAGCTTAAAAAACACCATTGCATTTTATATAATATACTAGTGTCAGTTTTAACTTGCCGATAAAAAATTTATGAAAATTTTCTTCAAATGTTGCTCTTTGTTATCAGTCACTAGGATTATACCGATTTCATATGTTACATATCGGTTTCATCTTTCCAGTGGTTTGAGTATAGCAACGTTTTCATCTTTTCGACGAAAACTTATCAAAATTCTCTTCGAATGTCCTCTTTGCTACTTGTTGGTCTGACTCCACCGATGTCTTATGTGACACATTTGTTTCATCTTTCTGATAGTGTGAATATAGAACGATCTCATCTTATCCCTGAAAACTGGTCAAGGCATTTGGCTAACATGTGTCTGTATAGGAAAAGTGAGTGTGTTAAGGCAAAAATATGTTTAAGTGTCAGTGAGAATAATTGTGAGTGATAGGCCTAAAAATAGGTCTATTCCCGCAAGTGCATGGGATCAAGTTATAGTATTTCTAATAAGTCGAGTTTCGTTCCAAAGGACAAGCTATTTTATCTAAATCTTAAATTAACCCTCCATTCATTAATTTTGGTTTGATTTTGTGAAAACTATTTTTAAAAGAAAACAAGAAAAGACTAAAGAATAATGAAATCAAGATGGGAAAGAAATCTAGGGTTCTTGATTCCACCACATAAATGGACTATCTAAAACATGCATTCAATTAACAAATTCCTTTTTTCATATATAACTCAAAATCTAACATAATAAACTATTTAGATTCCGGAAGATATTCTTTAATAACACATTTCAAAATCATTTATATTTTAATTGATTATCACATAAAAGTTATATTCCTTAATAATCATTCATCATCTAATAAGCATATCCCATCTAATAACTTAACAAAAGCATGAAATATCTCACTATGAAGCATGAATAAAGACATGATTATAAGATCTATATGAAATAACAATTAATAGACATTGAAGCTCAATACAAGGATTCATTAATCAATAACATATTTCAAAATAAGCCCAAGTATGGGTTTCCTCTACACCCTAGATACAAGATTAGCTACTCATGAAATCTAAAGTAAATTGAAATTCTAAAGTAAATGGAATTACAAAAGATAATGAAAAGAAATCACCAAATGAGATTTAGATCCATAACTCCTTGTGCCTCCATGTTGATGTCCAATATTAGCTCCAAATATTTCCAAGAATATTACCCAAAACTCCAAATAATAGCTTTTTAGAAGATAAAAGAAGAGAAATTTAGAAGAGAGATAGAAGAAGAAGAGATTTTAGAGAAGAAGTAATGGAGAAATTAGAAGTTTAGAAGAAGAAATTAGGAGTAGAAAGAAATTGTAGAGAATAGATGAAGGTGGCTAGAGAAAGGAGAAAGAAATAGGTTTAGGGTTAGAAGATAGAAGGAGAAGTGGCTTAGAAATTAGAGAAGGAAGCCTTTTGAGAGGGATTTTAAGTCTAGAGAGAAATGAAAGAGGTAGAGATTTATTTATAGATGGGTTGATGGCTAGGGTTTTAGGAGTTAATTGGGAGAAAATGGGAGAAAGAGAGTTAAAATAGGAAGTTAGGGTTGCTTTCTACTCAAGAAATGATTTCTTATTGGTTGAACATAAAGTGAGACAAAAAAGAGGGGCATTTCTGTAAATTCAGGGACTTAAAAGTGGGAAAAGAGGGGACCACATGTTGCTGTCCGGTTTGTGCATCCCACCAGCCAGAATGGTGCCCGAAAGTGTCCCACCAGTCTACATTGTTTGACTCCAACTTTGACTATGCATATCTCACTCTTTCGGACTCCGAATTGACTTCCGTTTTCTCCTCCGAGCTCGTCTCGGACTGTACTTTTCACTCGTCACTGACCTTGTCCAAATTTCCCAGAATACCCTTGTGTCCAAAAGACCAAAATGCCCTTCAAGTAACTTTTTCTCATTTTTAACCGTTTTTCACACCTAACTCCGCAAAAGACACCTAATCATAAAAACCAACCATTTTATTATAATAAAGACTCGATACGAACTAACTTGGCTAAATTAAACGACTCAGATGGGACATTTTCATGACCCATCAGTGAGTGTAGTGTGTAAAAGTTGTTAGTGTATATAACATTTCTAGGGAAATGTTATACACTCTGCTAGTTGTTATATTTTTAGACAATCATACAGTACATATCATTGACTTGGTACATCAGATGCATGGAATATGCCCATAAATGTTTTGAATTTTACTTCCACGGATTTCAATCATGTGACTTCTAGATTTTGAGAGTGGATGCAGTACGGCTAAAGTAAGACCATGCTAACACAAACAAAAAGAAATTTTACTCACAAACGAAGTGTATAACAACAACCCAAAGTGTGTAAATTTTCTTACCTGACAATATTTATTGGGCTTAGTAAGATCAGGGCCCAAAATTTCATCAAGTGTACCCAATCCGTAAGTTATCATAATTAAGTTTATCTTATCTAGAGTCAACTAAATTAAAGAGAAAACTTTTAGCAACTTCCTTTCCTAATCCAAGTTTATCTCAGTTAAATATTTTTTATCCCACTTAATCTCTAAATTCTACTCTAAAACTGAACCGGAAAATAGAAACTCATCTAAATATGTGTATTAAACGTGCAATAACAACTAAGACCACCATCATATTTCCATATTTTCATCTCTACAATTACGTTTTCTGGTAATTCTGTTCCTGGGTTTTAAGCCGTCTTTCGTCTTCGATGATTTTCTCCTCCCAATCTGGTGGTAGTGTTGCTGGTGGTGGTTGTGGTAATGGTGGTGGAAAGTTTTTGGAAGATCCAACTGAGCATCCTGATATAAGAATGAAATATGAATTTGGTCTAGAGCTAGGAAGAGGTCAATTTCGGGTGACATATTAATGCAAAAAATAAATCAACAGGGAAATCTTGTGCTTGTAAATACATTCGTAAGTATGATATATTATAAATTTAAAACTCGAATGGAAGTAAATATTATGAAAACTCACTTACCTCAACATCGCAACTGTAAGATTCAAAGAAACATATGAAGACGAAAATAATATACATACTGTAATGGAACTCCGTAACGAAGGTGATCTATATGATACAGTTATTGAGATAGGGCATTAGAAGAAACGTGAAGCAGTGACTATAGTTCAAACTACTGTTGAAGTTATTCAAGTATGTCATAACAATGGAGTTATTCATAGAGATATTAAACTCGAGAATTTTTTATTTACTAATGACAAGGTAATAAGACCGATGAGAGTTGTTGATTTTGGATTATCAGTTACTTTTAAATCGGGCGAGCGGTTTTCTAAAATAGCAGGGAGTTTGAGGTACTCTTCACTGGAAGTAGAACTAATCAAGAAGTTTAACATTCAATTCAAGAAGCAGAGGTTGATTTTAGTAGAGATCCTTGGCCTTAAGTTTCGCTTTATGCTAAGAGTTTAGTTTGTTGGATGGTTGAACCAAACTCGAGATATCGAGTAACAACCCAACAAGTATTGGATCATCATTGGATAAAACAATATGCCTATACAAATTAGATTAGAGTATCTTTAAAACTATTCTGGAAAGAAAAAAATGTCAATGGTCAATTTACATTCTGATGTTGATGTGGACGGATATGGAGATGACGAGACGTCTATATATTTGTATATATATCTACCATTATCCAGTTAAATTCCATCTTTTTCTAATTGGTTGTCGATTGTTTTATATACTTGATGGATGTGACAAACACTTTATTTTAAGAAGACTTGCAATTTGTTTGTGGCCATAGTATGATTACATCATACGGAATTTATTTACACTTACAACTTTTCTTAGTAACAAGATTAAGAGAAACACTAGGTCATTAATACATTTCTCAACGTGTCTTACAAACTTCGTTCACAAGGCCATCAATATATTTCTCTACTTTCCATAATGTCACATTATATCTCTTAAAGCCCATGCAATTAAGTACCCTAAAGGTCTGATAAACTTTGTTGTTATTTTTCTAAGAGAAAAATTACAATTCTCAACAAGTTTTGTCGATTATAGACGAATAACTCTAACTTAAGCTTTGTCTTTGGCGATGTAAGAAGAATAGTCTGAAACTCTAAACGTCAAACAAGTATAACTAATAAAAATGAAAGCGAACGACTGAAAGGCCCATGAAGATACGCTCCGGTTTGCTTTTTTGAGAATCTTTCTCTTTGGTCCATATTCGGTCGAGCTTAATTAGGAGACCAATGAGCAAATGGTCCAAGAGGTAAGTCATTAGCCCGAAAGCAAAATTGTAAAACCAACAAACTAGTATCGATTTAACTTACCGACTAACAATTTATCAAAATTCTCTTCAAATGTTGCTCTTTGTTATTAGTCACTATGACTATACTAATGTTTTATGTTACACATTGGTTACATCTTTCCGGTAGTTTGAGTATAGCAACAATTTCATCTTTTCGACGAAAACTTATCAAAATTCTCTTTGAATATTCCTCTTTGCTATCTATCAGTATGACTGTACTGATGTCTTATGTTCCACATCTGTTTCATCCTTCTGGTAGTGTGACTATAGAATGACCTCATCCTATCGACGGAAACTGGTCAAGCCATTTGGCCAATGTGTGCGTATAGAAAAAGCGAGTCTGTTAAGGTGAAAATAGGGTTAAGTGTGACTAACAATGAGCGTAGTGGGAAAAATCTGTTAGTGTATATAACATTTTCTTAGAAATTTTATACACTATGCAGGTTATTTTTGTTAGAGAATCATACATTATATATCATTGGTAATGAGCCATGAAAATGTCTCATCTGGATCTCTTAACTCAGACTAGTTAGTCTAATTCGAGCTGTTACTCTGATGAATTGTGTGTTTCTTTTTCTCAGGTGCCTCTTACGGAGTTTAATGTGAAAAACGGTTAAAATCGGGAGAGAGACACACGAGGGTTATTTCGGTCATTTGGTGACAAGGGTTTTCTGGTATTTTGGTCAATGTTGATATTGCGATGAAAAATATAGTCCAAGACGAGCTCGTGGCCGAAAACGGAAGCGAAATCGGAATCCGGATGAAGAAATTGTATGAGGTCAAAGTTGAGTCAAAAGTAGTTGACCAAAATCGGGGAAAATCATCCCAGCGTACGTGGCGAGCAATAGGTAGGCGGATCCGGCGGTTGAGATGGTTAGTGGGCTATTATCGGTCATAGGAGGGTGTACTTTAGGATGACCATTAGGGCAAGATCCTGTGTACCTGATCGTAGTATACGCCCGTGAACTCGAGTTCATCTGGAAAATTTAACGGCTGACGCTCCCATCCTCTTTATCCCGTGATCTTAACATGGGTTGTATAACACGTTGGCTGCTCCGCGATGCACTGTATCTCTGCTCACCTGGCACGTGACATCCAAATATTGGTTGTATCTCACGTCTCTTGATTAGGTAGCTATATTTCTTTCTCAAATTGTCTCAATTGTTATTATCTCTATTTTTGAAAAATGATAAACATAGAGAAGATATAAGAGAAGAGATGGAAAGAAATGATCTTTTTCTCTAAGGATTGAGAGATAATGGTAATCTCTGATTGAAGATTGAGATTGATTGAAGGAGATAGCATCTAGGGATTCGGCTGGAAGGGTGATGAAGAGATTCAGTTGAGATTTTTAGTGAGAGAAATCTCAGTTGAAAGAGGAAAGTACAGAGGTGTTAATGAGAGATTGAGCAAGATTAAAAAGAGATGGAAGAGAGGATTCGGTTTGAACCGGATTTTGTTATATAGAGAAGGAAAGAAAGAGAGATTGTCGTGAGTATATCTTCTCTCTTCTTATTGTACTGATAGTGGAGGGAGAGAATAAAAGCTTGAAAGGGAAAGACATGGCTGGAAACATTCGATTCAAGAAGCAAGAATAGAAATGTTAAAGAGAGATCCAATTTATCTCTTTCTTATCTCTATTTCTCTCAAAATTACTGGCTGGATAATATTTGAGAGAGAGATAAAGGGATTCGATTGATTTTTATTCTTGGACATAAAATAACAAAGAGAAATCCGGCCATTATATAAGAAATGAAGCTTTATCAACTAGGGGATATCTCGGTTGGGGAATCAAATCATCCTCTCTTAAGCTCACTTAAAACAGAAATATTAGAGAGAGAGAGTTTCTAGGCGTGAACAGAAAACCAGAGACCATTTATCATTATCTTCTTCCTCTGTATTTGATTTTCTTTTTGTGAGAGAAAGTGAGTGATTTGTAGAGAGGAGGATGAGAAGTTTAATTCATTTTGATCATCTATCTTTTCTTCTTTTTCTGTAATCCTTTTTGTGAGAGAAAGTGTCAACAAAATAGAGTTTGAGATAGAGATTCAAAACAGAAACAGTATAGAGAGAGAGAGAGAAAAGGAAAACAGTGAGGAGGAAGATGAGAAAATCTGTGGCAGAGAATTCATTTCCGGGAAGATGAGAAAATCGTGTTCCTATAGGGTCTGCTTGGTTTGTCGATAAAATTATTTTCCCATCTGCTGGAAAATACTTCCCTAAGGCCCTGTTTGGTTGCAAATCAGCAAGAAAGTTAATTCTCTTCCCACTTTACTCTCGTACTTTAAATTGTTTAAATATTTATCTCTCCCACCATGAATAGCTAAAATATCTTGCTAGGATTTGTGATGAAGTTTTGACATATAATTTTGATATCTTCTTTATGCTTTAATATCTTGATGTGGTTTAAATGAAGAAATATTGAATTCTTAGTTTCGATAGAGGGATTTCTTCATTGACTATGCTTTCGATTTGATACACCCTACTTAGGTTTAGTTCTTTGATAGTGTATGCTTATATATTGAAAGTCAATAGTTGAAACTTTAATATATCAAGGCTTTAGAATTTAGACTTTAATTATTTTCGGCGTTAATTAGACTATTTTCCGGGGATTGGTACATCCGGTTACCAAAACTCGAGTGATAAAAAGATATGCATGATTAGGTTTTCGTGAGAATGTGTTAAAATGGATTCTAAAATCCTAGGCTCTCTTCCCATTTGACTTCTCCCCATTTGAGTTCACCTTTTTAATCGTTTTAATATTTTATTTATTTTATTTTAAAACCAAAACCAAAACCCGTACTAATTCCAAGTTTTATAATATTTTAACTAGTCTCTGAGGAACGAACCGGTCTTTACCGGAAATATTACAACTTAACACCCGTGCACTTGCGGGTGTAGACCTATTTAGGGTAACCTTTTAGGCCCATCAATTGACTTGGATACACAATAAGGACGGAATATGTCCATAACTGATATAAACTTTACCTCCACAGATTTCACTTTTAGATTTTAAGAGTGGATGCAATACAATTAAAGCAATATCACGTTAACACATGCAAAGAGAAATTTTGCCTACAAAATGAAGTGTATAACAACCCAAAGTTTGTATAAATTTTTCCCCATGGCAATATTTATAACGCTTAGTAAGATTTGGGCTCAAATTTTCATTAAGTCTGACCAATCCGTAAGTGATCATAGTTAAGTTTAGTATATGTACACTCAACTGAATCAAAGAGTAAATTTTAGCAATTTCATTCCAAATCCAAATTAATCTCATTAGAATAAATCTTCAGATCCTACTCAATCTTTTATTTCTAATCTACAACTAAACCGGAAAATATAAACTCATGTTAGTATATATAATAATCAGGCAATAATAATTAAGACCCCCAAACAAATTTATAACTTTTAATCTCTGCAATTACGTTTTCAGATCATTATATTCCTAGGTTTTAAGCTTTCTTTCATCTCTAATGATTTTCGTCTCCCAATCTGGTGTTGCTGGTGGTGGAGGTGGTGTTTGTGGTGGAAAGGTTATGAAAAATTCAACTATCCCTCCTAATATAAGCTTGAAATATGAATTTGGTTGAGAGCTAGCAAGAGGTCAATTTGGGGCCACATATTTATGCAAAAACAAATCAACAAGGAACTTTTATGCTTCTAAACCGATTCGCAAGTAAGATACATTACAAATCGAAAAAGCTCAAATGGAAGTAAATATTAGGAAAAATCACTTACCTCAATTGATGTAGGAAAGGAAGATTCAGACAGTAATGATCTATCCAGCATTACAAAACGGGCACATACCTATGGCGTACAGTCCGGGCCTAGTTTAGACTTATTTTTATTTAATTTACTTAGTTGATGAACAAAGCCTATGGGTTATTAGTTTTGGCCCATTGTCGAGGCCCAAACTCGTTAATAGGTTTAGGGTATTGATTGTTTTAACGCGACAAATTTAATAGTTTTTTATGATGATGAATTAAAGAAAAGGGTTTTTTGAGTTTACCCCCTCGATACTAATTGGTAATTGAGTTCCCGCCTCAATAATTGATAATTGAGTTTACCCTCTTAAACTTACTATTTTACGCAAAATACTAGGGTCATGTTTGGCGTAAAGGAAATGAATCACAAGTTAAATAGTATACGGACAAAATAAGTCTTTACGAATCATATTCCTGACTAAATCGAACATACTAAGGTATTACAATTACTAAAATCACATTACCCAATCGTTTCTTTTTGCACACACCATCAAACATTGTCTTAGTGTTTTTAATAAAAATAATTAATTGAAGGAGGTAAACTCAATTATCAATTACTAAGGGGGGTAAACTCAATTACCAATTACTATTGAGGGGGTAAACTCAAAAAATCCTAAAGCAAAAGAGTTTTCTTTCTCTCTAGTTTTGCTTCAATATAGCTACTGATTTTCTAACTTGATTCATAATGCGGGTTTGGTTTATCGTTAACCTAATCCGGCTTCAAGTTGGTATTAGTAGTCTCATTATTATTCGTTCTTGGGTAAGTTATT
The DNA here is from genome assembly GCA_002897215.1 of Eschscholzia californica subsp. californica. Classification (NCBI taxonomy): domain Eukaryota; kingdom Viridiplantae; phylum Streptophyta; class Magnoliopsida; order Ranunculales; family Papaveraceae; genus Eschscholzia; species Eschscholzia californica. The sequence goes on along the minus strand of BEHA01005617.1, from coordinate 94,808 downwards.
CCTTTCCTGGTTGTGTAAGGAGAAGGTGGTCGTGGCAGACGCGGTAATGATCGTGGCGGACCAACACGACGAGGCAAACTTGTTTCCACCTGCGGTAGTCGAGCAGTTGCAGAGGCAAATTGACGAATTGAACTAGTGCATAGCGGTGAACAAAATCAGCGATCGTGAGGAATCTGATTTAGATTATGATGCCACAACAATTAACCCTTTCGGTCATGAACACGAATGCCAGAGGAGAAACATTCGTGGAAACCCTAATTGGACATTAGGGTTTCGTGTCGAGCTACCTGAATTCACGGGTACCTTACTGGCAAATGCATTTATTGATTAGTCAAACGAGGTAGAATGCATTTTTTAGTTTAAAGAGGTTTCTGATCCTTTGATGGTGAAGTTTATCACTATTAAAATTGAAGAGTTGTGCGTCTGCTTGGTGGGAACAGTTACGTAGTTCCCGGAAGAGACAAAGCAAATTTAAAATCATCACGTGGGAAAAGATGAAGAAGGCGATGAAGAGTCATTTTCTCCCTTTTGGGGTATACTGAGTCCATATTCAACGCTTCCACATGTTACGACAAGTACAACGTACAGTTGATGAGAACACAGAAGAATTCTACCAATTTTTTTTTTTTGTAATGATTTAGTCGAGTTTGAAGAGCAGCTTGTGTCACGGTTTTTTAGTGGATTACGTCCACCTATTCTGGATGTACTATCATTGCACTCGTTATGGATATTGTTGGAGGCTTATCAACACGCCTTGGCAGTAGAGAAACAGCTGAGCCATTGCCCCGTATTTCTTAGCGAGTCTGCAGTTTGCCCTCCCAAGCCAGTTGCCCATCCATCTGAGTCTTCCAGTGTACCGATTATTCTTTGTTTTTGATATGGTAAATCGGGTCATCGTGCATCTTATGTGGATCGAAGGAGGTGTTAAAAGTCAATCCTTATTGGTTGATGAGACTTCTCAAATTCAAGACGTTGGGGGTTTGCCAGTTTTTGATGACTACCTTGAGTCCGAGGACTTATTACACAGTGACGGGAACGAGACATTAGTGGTGCATCGTAGTCTCTTTACCCCTCGAGATGAGTCTGGCGATGATTCATTGCATCATAACATCTTCCATACTACTTATACGATCGAGGATAAGGTATTTAAGTTTGTGATTATTAATGGTAGTTATGAAATGTGGTTTCGGATATGGTTGTGCAGAAACTGCACACCAATCCTAACCCATATAAATTTTCGTGGTTGAATAAGGGTACAGACGTGGAGGTAAATAGACGTTGTTTAGTGGATCGACTCTCTAAAATGACACATTTTAGTGCATGTCGTGATGGATTTTGTTATGGACATACCAACATTATAGTTGATGAGACATGAAAATGTCCCATCTGAATCTCTTAATTCGGGTTAGTTAGTCCAGTTCGAGCGGTTACTCTAATAATTTGTTTGATTTTCTTTCTCAGGTGCCTTCTATGGAATTGAGCGCGAAAAACGGTTAAAATCGGGAGATTGACACATTAGGGGCATTTCGTTAATTTGGTGTTAATGGGGCACTGGTAGTTTAGTCTATTTTGATAGTCGGATGAAATTAGAGTTCAAGACGAACTCGTGGGCGAAAACGGAAGTCAAATCAGAGTCTGGATGAGAAAGTTGTGACAAGTCAAAGTTTTGGTCAAAGCCACTTGACCAAAGTGCATCATGGAACATTCAGATACACGTGGCGCAAATCTGGACGTGAGTGGGCTTATTTTCGGTACACTGGTGGGTACACATGGGATGATTTCGGAATCCTTCCCAGGAGTCGATTCCGTGTACTGTGTTAACGTTACTACGATGCTTCATAAAAGATCCAACGAACAGGTATGCAACACATCTACATCAGGTCTATCCAACGGCTAATTTTGTCTCCATGCACACGTGGTTACCAGTGAGGGTCGTTGTAGCTTTTCTTCGCTGATCCGTGCAACACCATAGCTGCCCCTGTTTCCAGCCAGCAACATCTCAACAGAATTGCCCAAAATATTGGGAATCTTTCTTTTCCTCTCTCTCACTCTCTCAACCGTCATCTCATCTCTTTAGAGAAAGTTTCTTCTTAATGAAAGAAAACAGAGAGGGAAGGAAATAAAGAAGATGAAAGAGATACTGAGGAGAATGGAGATTTTTCGATGATGGAAATATATTCGGATAGAGAGAGAGAGAGCTCGGCTGGAAGTTGCATATATTCGGATAGAGAGAGAAACTGGTTTTCTCGGCTAAATAGAGAAACAAGGTACAGAGGATCAAGGAATTTTTTGTGATCGATCCAAAAGAGATTTCACCGAAGATATTATTCTTTTTTTTTTAAACAAAGAAGGAAAGAAGAGAACAACTTTGTTCTTTATAACAGAGGAGCTCGGCTTAGAAAGGATCATCTCGGGTTTTAGAAGAAAAAGGATAGTTTTGGCCGAGAGCAAGAAAGAGAAAGAGAGTTTGGAGAGTTAGAGTTTCTATCTTTGTTTCTTTTTCTTCTTCTAATCCTTTTCTTTGTGAGAGAAAGAAGATTAGATAGAAAGAGTTAAGAGACAGAGAGAGGCTACTGTATAGAGAGAGAGAGAGAGAGATTTTGAATTAATAAAAGAAGCTTTTAAATCTTTTCTTTCTTCTTATTTCTTTTATGTTTCTGTTAGAGAGAGAAAGAGAGAGTTAAAGTATTGTTCTAGAGAGGTAAAGAGAAAGGTTAGAGTGAGAAAGAAGGAGAAAACAGTAGAGAGAGAGAAAAACCAGTTGAGGAAAATAATTTTCTCACCAAGAAACCGTTTTCGGGAAGACGAGAAAATTATTTTCCCTAAGGATCTGTTTGGCAGAATTCAGCAAAACCAGAAGGAAAATACACTTCTCTAAGGGTCTGTTTGGCTGCGCAGAGGGAAAATTGCGAGAAAAAAAGGTTGTTTCTTTACCGATTCTTTAATCCTCTCTTATTTTAGTTATGAGTAGCTAACTTATCTAATCTAGGGTTAGGATGAAACCTTAATATCGTGTAAATGTCTGACTTTTTCAATTCATACCTAAAATCTTCGAAGTACTTTTAAATGATAAATTGATTTTTCTCATTTAAATTCATGATGTCTTTTATTAACTATACTTATATTTTGATGATTCATGTTTAGACTAAGTGTCTTTAATGTCTCATGCTTAGGATTTGATAGTTAATAGTTAGATTATCACTTGAATATTTATTTTTGAAATCAAAACATTATATTTTGTTCTAAGAAATATGTATTTTCCGAGGATGATAGATTTGTCTCTCCTTGAGTTATAGAAGATTGAGTTGTCACTAATTAGGCAATAGTTTACGCATATTTAGGTGGATTCCGAAACCCTAGACTTTCTCCATATAAAACTTCTCTTTACACTTTATTTTCCCGTTGTTTCGAATTATTTATTATTTTTGCCACCGCAACATCTTACACCGAAGTAAATCCAAATTAGTTATAGGAGTCAGAATATATTGACTTAGTCTCTGAGGAACGAACCGGTCTTACCGAAACTATTACTTGACGCTCGTATACTTGCGGGTGGTGACCTATTTAGGAAACTTTCTAGGCCCATCAATAGTGTTCAAAGAAACATACGAAGACAAAAATAATGTACAAATCGTAACAGAACTTTATAACGGAGGTGATTTATATGATAAAGTCATCGAGATAAGGCATCACAAGGAACATGAAGCAACGTTTATAATTCGAACTATTGTTGAAGTTATTCAAGATGTCATAACAGTGGAGTTATTCATAGAGATATTAAACTCGAGAATGTTTCATTTGCTAACGAAAAGGAAATAAGGCCGTTAGAAACTATTGATTTCGTATTATCACTTATCTTCAAACAGCGCGAGCGGTTTTCCAAAATGGCAGGGAGTTTGAGGTACTTCGCACCGGAAGTATTTGAAAAGAATTACGGGACTGAAATTGATATTTGGAGTGCGGGTGTAAAATTATATTGTTTACTCGGTGGTCTTTATCTGTTCGATGGTAAAACTAATGAAGAAGTTCGACATTCAATTCCAGAATTGGAGGTTGATTTTAGCCGAGATCCTTGGCCTTAAGGTTCATTTTATGCTAAGATTTAGTTTGTTGGACAATTAAAACTATTAGACCATCCCATTGTTAGACAGTATAAAACTATTTGGGAAAGAAAAAACGTCAATCGTCAACTTACATTATAATACAGATGTAAGGAAGTATTAACACGTAGTATTTTATACGTTACAAAGTTGTTGACCACATACTATGCTTTGTGACTTTTTATAATTCGTAATTTAGTGGATCTATGAAGGCACATCACAAAAATCCATTTAAGATTTCTGCCTAGTTTTTCTTGTTCTCTTGTATTTCCTCAAAGTGAATGATCTCGATTCACATAATAAACCTCTTGTTATCAGTATTGGATCTCTTCTTTAATACAGACAACGCAAACTAAATTTTGATATTCTAAAATTTCAAAAACAAACTATTAAATGCACATGAATCAAAGATACCCAAACTAAAACACTTTCTAAATCTAAGCAGGAAATAAAATATATTTTTATGATAAGTTTAATACAATATATACTAAGTTATTTTGATTTCATAATATTATTTAGGTACTTCGGTTATACATAATCAAGTGCAATTTGCTAAATATACACGAAAATTATATTATTTTTTATTGACTCCCCTGGTATAAAAAAAAAGTCCATTCTTCATACGAAAAAATTACATTTTTTCATTGATTATAATTTTTAACTGTCTTAATTCCTAGCTCCGCCTCTGGATCCATATATCTCTATTTTGCCTCTCTTACCACTCTATTTTTTTCATTCCACGTTACCCCATTTATACATCATTTTGCAGTTTACATCGAGTATCAGATTTCGTTACAGTATTCTTGGAAGCAAGAGTTAAGATAATCGTCGTTCATAGATGTTCGAAGAATGCAATAACTCGGGAAGTCAAACCATTTTATGTTATAAAAGTGTTCAAATTCTCTTTCCACGGGCATAATTTTGTGTTTCAAATATGTTTTCATTTTTGGTCTAAACTCTTTGAACGCAATATGTGGAGAAGTTGGATTACTCGTTGTATTTTCATAAAGATTAACATAAAACTATGAGATGATAATAAATTTAGGTGTCGTTTGGCAAAGCTAAAATAAGTTACTTTTTTACTTATCTAAGTAGAAAAGTAAAAAAAGTTAGTTTTGTAACGAGAAAATTTCTGACTTCACTTAAGTTAAAATTTGGCTTTCTTTTAAAGTTCCTATTTTTCAGCTTTTGACTTCAAAGTTAAACAACTTTTCTTCAACATAGGCAAGAATTTTACTTTACCAAAAATTTTTCTTTGTTTATTTCCGCTCCACCACACAACTAAACTTCCACACACTGTTGTACCCCCCACCATTATTGACTCCATTACACCTCAACAGTGGCGAGGCCAGAACTTTTTGCCGATGGGGGCACAGTTTAAGGGTAGTAAATAAAAAATCAAGCGAAAAACAAGATCTTTAGATACACTAAATATTCTAACCGATTAGCATATTCACTAAACTAAGCAGGATTAAACCTTCGTGTTTTTGTTTTCCAAAGTTTGTCGTAGGAAAAATATGGTTTTGAAGGGCCAGCGCTTTGGGGAAAGCTAAAAAGTTTCCGGGGTGTGAAATTTTAAAGGGAATAAGCAAATTTTTGATAATTTTCAGGGGAAACATATTTTAGGGGGAATATGTTTCAAAATAAAAATAAAAAACTCTCCACCTCACCTCTTTCCTCCATCTCATCTTCTATCTCTGCCACCTCATCATCTTCACCGACGAAGGTCGCCGGCCGGTCAATTTTCCGGCCGGCGACCTTCAAACATTAAAAAAAAAAAAAAAAATTCTCTCTCTC
>BEHA01005617.1:45632-76091 GCA_002897215.1 Eschscholzia californica subsp. californica | reverse complement strand
ACAACCGCCACATCAGTTGGGAACTTCTTTTTGTCAAGATTCAATTTTTTTTTCCAGTTTCAACAAACAAAAAGAAGAATTCAAAAATTTTAAAAAATTGGAGAAGATTGAGATTCGTTTAATTAACATGTAATGTTTTGCTTCATGGTTTTTTCTTTTGTTAATTAAGAAGAGAAGATAATTGGAGAAAACAAACCTCTCCAAAAATGATTGTTTGTCTTGTTGCATTTATCAGCTTCACCAGCCATATGCATGAACTTGAATCAAACCTAAAATTGAGAAGAGCCCATCAACCAATCATAGAAATACATCAGACAAACAAAAAGTAGTATCAAAACATAGAATTTAAGAGAACCCATCAAGCAAAACATTAACCCTAAATAAAAAGAGAAGATAACAACCTTCTCATTAACTGAACCAAAGAATGATATCAAGTTCCAAAGATTTAACTTAATATTGAGAAGAACCCATCAACCATATCACACTAATACATCAAACAAACAAAAATTATTAACAAAACAAATAATTTAAGAGAACTAAGCAAGCAAAACATTAGACCTAAATAAAAGAGAATATAACAACCTCTTTTTGAACTGAATCATAGAAGGACATCCGATTCCAGTTGACAAGAACTCATCAATAGAATCAACTAATACATCAAACAAACAAAAACTACTATCAAGTAAAAAAGGGACATCCGAATCTAAATTTTTTACAACCACATATAAACTAAAACCTGTATCTTCTTTTCTTCTTCTCAGTTTTTTATTGTTTGGGGAAAAAAACTAGTGGGGATTTGACACTGAAAGATGGTGTTATTGTAATAATAGAAAAAGAGATTAATGAGGTTTTAATGAGGGGTGTAAATGGGGAAAAGAGTGTATTTTTTAAGAGTAACGGTTAAATTCTTTCATGATGGTTTAGCCATGGTGGTGTGTTCTTTCTCTATTTGATTGTTGCTCATAGCATGTTCGACAAAAATACTGACTTGAGAGTGTTGCTAGTTTGCCTTACTCATTTGGTTGAGGTGTGGAAACTGATTCAGGTTTAGGTCAGAAATCATGAAATTACTTCTCCATTAACGCCTCAAACTTACATATTCTAGTATCCCTACATCACTTGAAGAAAGAGTTACTAGTTTTTTTTTCTTAGTTCAATAAAAGTTTGTTTCTTTGTTGGTCTTTAGGGCCTGTTTTGTTGGTCTTTAGGACATTTTGTTATTTTCGTTTTATTAAGGACCGAGTGTCTTGATCATAGACCGCTATTGGGAGTTTCTTCATCAACTTACAACTCTCTCTACCGATGTACCGGAATCAGAGGCACTAACTGGACATCTGCACACTGACGGTTGACGGGGAGAAGAGAAGAAAGTGAGAACTTTAGTTGTGTCTTTGTTATTAAACTTCATGTTGTAATCCTCATTAGTCTTTTGGCCTTTAAATGAAGTTTTGATTTCCCAAAAAAAAAAAAAATAGAAAATTCTTTCATTTGTGGGTGACTTTTTCTTTTTGTTTAGGTATGTAATAGATCAAACGATCAATATTCGATAATAAACGAAACAGACGGCTGGATTTATCTACTGGTTTGTCCCTGATTTTGTCTCAGTCAGCACTCATTCACCTATTTTATATAATAGATGATAAATTTAATAAATTTCGGATTATACTTTATATTAAATTTATTAATAAATTTAAATTCAGCTTTATATTTAGGTTTACACTTTAGGATTATAAAAACCACTTTTGAATCACTCTCCACGTCCTTCATGTCAACCCAGAAAATTAGATTTAATAAATTTCTATTATAAAATGATAAACTTGAAAAAATAATTAAATAATAGATGATAAATTTAATAGATTTCGGATTACACTTTATATTAAACTTAATAAATTAATTAATAAATTTAAATTCAGCTTTATTAAGTAAATTTATACTTTATTAAATAAATTTTTACTTTATTACATAAATTTATACTATATTAAACAAATTTCTTAATAAATTTAAATTAATCTTTATGTTTAGGTCTATACTTTGGATTATAGAAACCACCTTTGAATCACTCTCCACGTCCTTCATGTCAACTTAAATAATTAAATTTAATAAATAAAATGATAAAATTGTAAAAATAATTAAAAAGATTTAAACAAGAAAACTATTATTCCATTAGTTAATATGACATTTTCTAAAAAGTGAGTACTGAAATTCACTGTCATAATATCTTATTTGTTCAGTTACTTTAACTATGTCTTCAGAGATAGAGTGACAGAGATAGAGAGTGACTGAGTGAGAACGCGACGGAACCTTCGCCGGATCCGGCGAGGTTTAACTTCGTCGATCTACTTACAGGTACAGAGGCGCTAACTGGACATCTACACACCGACGGTTGACGGCGAGAAGAGAAGAAAGTGAGAACTTTAGTTGTGTCTTTCTTCATCAACTTACAACTCTCTCTACCGATGTACCGGAATCAGAGGCGCTAACTGGACATCTGCACACCGACGGTTGACGGCGAGAAGAGAAGAAAGTGAGAACTTTAGTTGTTCTTTGTTATTAAACTTCATGTTCTAATCCTCATTAGCCTTTTGGCCTTTAAATGAAGTTTTGATTTCCCAAAAAAAAAATAGAAAATTCTTTCATTTGTGGGTGATTTTTTCTTTTTGTTTAGGTATGTATTAGATCAAACGATCAATATTCGATAATAAACGAAACGGACGGCTGGATTTATCTACTGGTTTGTCTCTGATTTTGTCTCAGTCAGCACTCATTCACCTATTTTATATAATAGATGATAAATTTAATAAATTTCGGATTATACTTTATATTAAATTTATTAATAAATTTAAATTCAGCTTTATATTTAGGTTTACAGTTTAGGATTATAGAAACCACTTTTGAATCACTCTCCCCGTCCTTCATGTCAACCCAGAAAATTAGATTTAATAAAGTTCTATTATAAAATGATAAACTTGAAAAAATAATTAAATAATAGATGATAAATTTAATAGATTTCGGATTACACTTTATATTAAACTTAATAAATTAATTAATAAATTTAAATTCAGCTTTATTAAATAAATTTATACTTTATTAAATAAATTTATACTTTATTAAATAAATTTATACTATATTAAACAAATTTCTTAATAAATTTAAATTAATCTTTATGTTTAGGTCTATACTTTGGATTATAGAAACCACCTTTGAATCACTCTCCACGTCCTTCATGTCAATTTAAATAATTAAATTTAATAAATAAAATGATAAAATTGTAAAAATAATTAAAAAGATTTAAACAAGAAAACTATTATTCCATTAGTTAATATGACATTTTCTAAAAAGTGAGTACTGAAATTCACTGTCATAATATCTTATTTGTTCAGTTACTTTAACTATGTCTTCAGAGATAGAGTGACAGAGATAGAGAGTGACTGAGTGAGAACGCGACGGAACCTTCGCCGGATCCGGCGAGGTTTAACTTCGTCGATCTACTTACAGGTACAGAAAGAGAGAGAAACAAGTGGGAGAGATGACTACCGCGAGGGTGAGAGATGGAGAAGGAGGGAATAAGGAATTAGGTTTTCTTTTGGCGAGAGGCTTAGGGTTTGTTTCGCTGAAGTGTAAATGGGGGTATAAATGTCAAATTTTTAATTCAGATTCAATAATTCAGATTTCAAAAACAAACATCTAATTTCCAAAACAATTCAGCCTATTCAAATTCAGCCATTTCAGTTCAGCCAATTAAGATTCTTCCAATTCAGATTCAGACATCAATAAAAAAAACAAACACCACCTTCTTCTTTCATCCAGATAGGGTCGATTGAAATTTCTGGACTAGCCAATCAAAGATTTATACTTATGTTTCCACTTTCTAGATTTGAGAATGAGGCCTCCCAAGTATATAGCATGATCCTCTGCGGAAGGGGCATTCAACCGATGCATAAAAGTGAGGCAGTTTGTTGATCCACCCCGATTCTGAAGTAAAGCGACGACTCATCAAAGTTCACTCGCTACCCCAAATTGTGAATATGTACCCATCATTTCATGTATTGCTTCCAGGTTTTCAGTATTTGATTTACCGAAAATGATCAGATCGTCAATACAGAAAAGGTGCGTAATGTTAGGGATGACCACATTGATCTTGTAACCTGTGAACTTTCTTGTAGATTCATAATAAGAAATCAAGAGGGAGAGAGATTGGGAGGTTAGGATGAAAAAATAAGGGGATAGAGGACAACTTTGTCGTAGGCCTCTAGAGGCCGTAAAATCCTCATATGGGACACCATTGACTTGGACATTAAATCTAACAGTAGTTATGCGAGATAAATAAGTGTTAGGTTTAGGATATGATGGGCCTAGAAAGGTTACCCTAAATAGGTCTACACCCGCAAGTACACGGGTGTCAAGTTGTAATAAATTCCGGTAAGACCGGTTCGTTCCTCAGAGACTAAGTGAAACCTATTCTAAGACTTGGAAGTAACATAGTCTTGATTTTGAAATTGGTTTTATGGTTTTGGTGATGATAAAATCAAATACTGAAAAAATAAATAAAAATGAACTCAAATGGGGAGAGGAGTCTAGGGTTTAGGAATCCACCACAGAAAATCACTTTTTTGGAACAAATACTTAAAATGATTAATTCTCTTTTTTTTACAACTCAGAATTTCGGATAATGAACTATCCTAATTCCGGGAGATGTTTTCGTCAAAACCGAATAACCACAATGATGTAATCGTTTTATTTTAAATAAATAAATCTCTAAACTATTATCTATCAATCGGTAAGTATGCATCATCAAAGGATTCAACCTAAGTATGATGCATCAAACTAAAAGTATAGATAATGAATTGAAAATCTATTTATCAAACTGAAACAAATTAAACTATGAAGCATTAATCAAGAGTTAATCAAAGAAATATATCTCTAAAAGATCAAAAATGGGTTTCATCGTAAAATTCTAGATGGAGAGTCTTAGCTAATCATGATCGAGATTTAATAAATATGAAAAATAAAAGAGAATGGAAGAAAACTTAACTTTTTCTGCAATTTTCAAACCAAACAGGGCCTTAGGGAAGTGATTTCCTTCTGTTTTTCCCAGAATTCTGCCAAACGCACCCTCAGGGAAAACGATTTTCTCGTCTTCCCGGAAATAGATTCCCTGTGGGAAAATTATTTTCCCAACTGTTTTCTTGTCTTCCCCACTGTTTTTTCTCTCTCTCTATACTGTTTTCTCTATCACTTCTCACTCTTTCTGTTTTCTCTCAGTAAATAAAAACAATAAAAATGACCAAACCAATCCGAATGAATTAAAAAGGGAAGAAGATGGAAACTCTGTTTCTTTTCTCTCTCTACAATCTCTCTCTTCTCTCTACTGTAATTTCTGAAATGATATTGGTAATAAAGTAATAAAAAAAACAATGATAGTAGCTTCCTCTCTCTCTTTACAATTCTTTCTCTGTTTCTCTATTGATAATTCTTTTTCTCACTAAAAGATGAACAACAGAAGAAGAAGAAGAAAAGATAGATGGCATGATGATGAACCTTCTCTCTCTCTCTCTCTAATATTTCTGTTAGTTGAGCTAAAGGAGAGAATTCGACTTCCCCACCGAGATGTTCCTCCATGATGATGAATGCTCCCATTATATAGAAAGAAAACAAGTCCAGCTCTCTGTAAAAATCTCACTGGCTTATCTCTCTAGGTTCTCAAAAATATCTCCAACTCTTTTTCTTTCCTTCTCCAATAATTTCTTTCCTTCTCTCTATGATATCAACTTCCTTTCTCTTCTTTGTCTCTACGTTCCCTCACTGAAATTATCTGGAATCAAATCCCTCCATGATTTCAATCACAAGTGAAGCTTTAAATTCCGGCCAAATCTGCTCCCTTTCCTTTCTTTCCTTTCCCGCTCTCTCTCTCTAAATTTCCTTCTTTCTTTCCCTGTAAAACTTCTCTATACATGGATAGAAATGTCAATTTAATATCCCTCTAAAATCTCACGCCCTCCTGTTTCTTTCTATTGCCAACAATATATTAAGATTGTTAGGTGTGAGAGAAAGTGGGTAGAGAAAAGATTTGGAATTAATCCAATCCGTGAAGGCTGGTGTTGACGTTTGGTTGTGATCTTGATTCCATGCATTGCAGACCAATTTAAAAGCATGCAACATATTTTGAGATGTAGCCATGTGTGCGGGAGAGCTTCCAACCATTCGATTTGCTAGCTGCCTGACACCAGGTACACGGTAACTGCATGAATGCGAATACACGAAATCGTGCCCATGGAAAATCCCGAGTGTGTACTCTCAACGCTCAACACTGTACCGAAAACTTTCCCTTAAGCCTCACGATTTACGCCATGTGTCTCTGGCTGATTTGGTCAACCCTCATTGACTCACATCTTTGACTTGAGCTAACTCTCTCACCGGGGCTCCAATTTGACCTCCGCTTTCGCCGATGGATTCGTATTGGACTCTACTTTCACATGAGCACTAATATTGACCAGAATACCCTTGTCATTAAAATGACCACAATGCCCCTCAAGTATGTCTTTATCACGATGTTTTCGCATCGAACTCCGTAAATGAGACCTGAGAAAGAAAACCAAACAAATCATCAGAGTAACCGCTCGAACTGGACTAACTAACCCGAGTTAAGAGATTCAGATGAGACGTTTTCATGTCTCACCAGGATACTACCCCTAAGTCTTGTAGCTAGAAGGACTAATTCAAGATATTGTCAATTTATACAGTCATAAGCCTTGGCTATATCAATTTTGAGGGCGAAGGACCCTCTCCGGGCATTAGATTTATGCATCGAATGGACAAATTTTTGTGTAATAATGTTGTCCAGGATTTGTTAGCCCCGCACAAAAGTATTTGGGGGCCACATAATGAACTCCACTAGATAAGGTCGAATTATGTTTGCTATAAATTTCGTGATGAATTTATAAACTAGGTTGCAATGAGAAGTCGAACGATAATCCAAAGCGGAACTCGGATTGCAATGAGAAGTCGAATGAATTTATAAACTGGGTTGCAATGAATTTATGTTTGCTATCTGAAGGTGTCATGTATGTATAGTTTAAGTTTCGACCCTATATTGTCCCAATTGTGCTGGTAAAAGAAGCAGGCCATCGGGATCTGGACTTTTAATTGAACCCATTCCATAACCACTGCCTTGATCTCATCCGTTGTCAGAATCCTTGAGATATCGCTCAATGCATCGTCTAAAAGTATCTTGAATACTTGAAGAATCTCAGTTGGAGGTTAAGTCACAGGCTCAACTATTAATAAGTTTTGAAAATAAGTAATTAGCTCATGAGTAATATCATCATGGTTCGTGGTAATAACACTTGTTGCCAATTTAATTTGGTCGAATCTATTTTTTGTCTTCTTTTAGACATAGCAGCATGGAAGCCCATAGTATTACGGTCCCCATTGTGACCGTTGTTCTGCCTTAGTCCGTTTAATATCTTCAAGATAAATGAGTTCTTCTTGAATTTTACTCTCGACATGCAATATCACATCACTGGATTCTAAAGCATGTACATCCCGTAAGCGTTTTCGATGCGACTTTAGTTTATTCTTAATAATTCCAAATACTTGGTTACTCCAGGTTTGAATAGAGTTATTTACCGAGGCGACCTTATCGTAGAAATGACCTGAAGTTGAATTCTATTTCGTCTGGAAAGTGGACGAAAAAATCCTCATGTTTGGTCCAATAAACCTCACACTTTGAGATTGTAGATAGGACATGGCCGTGGACCTTGAGTTTCAAAATTATTAGAGTATGGTCACTGTTGTATCTAGGGAGGTGAAAAACCCTCGCCTATGAGTGATGAGTTAACCATTCAGAGGAACAAAAACTTTTTCAAGGCGTTCTCTAGTGAGATGGTGACGAGCTTTACAGTTGGTCCAAGTGTAAGCAGGACCGTTAAATCTAAGATCCATGAGGTATGCATCTCTCATGAAATTTTGAAAATGAGATAAAAAAAAATGAATATAGCTACAACCTCCCCATTTATCATGTCTTCCATTTGTTTCCTGATAACAACATGGTCATCGTCGTTCTCATTGTAATCAGCCAACTCTTTTTCGTCAAGATCGGTTGTCCATGAAACATCTATTATAGAAAACACAATTGTGTTTTTGGAGCTCAGTCGTCGATTTATCTCTTGGATATTCACGTCCGTCTGATTATCATGTGTAAATTTTTAATCTAACGGTTGAAGTACATTGAAAATCAAGTTATTTAACCTCCCCTTCATGTGTCGCCAAATTAGATAAGAAGCCACAAACTGCATCTTAACTTCCCCCAATTTCTCTCCCTTTATTCTCTCCCTCAAAACTCCCCTATCCCACGAATTTTTCTCTCTACTCCCACTAATCTCTCTCCTCCCACTGTTAATACGGTTTAAATTTATCAAAAAATTAATCTAACTGCTCTTTTGAAAATAACTGCTACTCTCTCAATATATAACCATCAAATACTGATTATGAGTATTTTTTCTTTTCGATTGTCTCTCACTTTATTTGTTTCTTAGTTGTTCTATTTTTTTAGGATCTCATATTTTTTTTCTTGATAAGTCGTTACCATTTCATATTACAATGTAATATTTCTTGCTACTCTCTTTTCTTCAATTTGTAATTGATCTTCACCAACTTTTGTCACTTGTATAATCTCTCGCCTAATTAATTATGTAGTCTATTAAATAATGTATAATTGTTTTCTATGAAATAATTTATATTGAATCTTTTTTGACATTGAGATGTAAAACATTAACGACGGCGAAGCCAAAAGGGATCTACCGCATCCGTAGGACGCGGTGGACACCTAGTCTATTATATAAATCGCAATGTTTTTTGCTGACTGGGACAAACCAAAAGATAAATCCAACCGTTTGTTCAATTTGATATTAAATCTTGACGGTTAGATCTATTACCTCCCTAAAAATAACACAATTGTTTCACCCACCCATTATCATGGTTATCTGTTTTATGTATCTCAAAATCATGACCGTCTGATTCATATCTTCAAATCTCAACCCTAACATATCTTACCCTCACAAACCACTCATAAAATCTCCTTTAAATGTCCTCTACTAAATAGTTATTATATATAATAAATGTCACTAAAAAATTTATATAACTCATACTATTATATAAAACGCAATGTTTTTTGCTGACTAGGACAAACCAAAAGATAAATCCAACTGTTTGTTCAATTTGATATTAAATCTTGACGGTTAGATCTATTACCTCCCTAAAATTAATATAATTTTTTCACCCACCCATTATCACGGTTATCTGTTTTATGTATCTCAAAATCATGACCGTCTGATTCATATCTTCAAATCTCAACCCTAACATATTTTACCCTCACAAACCACTCATAAAACCTCATTTAAATGTCCTCTACTAAATGGTTATTACATATAATAAATGTCATTAAAAAATTTATATAACTCATACTCTCTATAAAAAAACTGAAAAGTTTAAAAAGAAATATGAAAAATTGGGTCTAACATAGCCTTTAGATGTTTAGAGTTAATTGTGATTTAGTATACCCTTTACACTTAGAAATACTAAAAGGTCCCATGATTTTTTTTTCTTTTTTTTTGTTGAAACAGGTCCCATGATTTTTCATATTATAAAGCATGGTTTTTCATATAATATGAAACAACTAGCCATCCAATAGATTTTTATTATTATCACTTTATTATATATTTAGGTCATTAAAATCATTAAAATTGAAATAAAACCTCTCACTTCTACTCCTGTTTCTCCCTCTAATTTTTAATTCTGTTTTTATTTTTCTCATTACTAAATTGTAACTGCCCCCTTTCTTCCCCTTCATCATTAGTGTAACTTATTATAATAAATATAGGCCATTAAAAATGAAGTAAAATCTCTCATATCTACTCTTTATTTTCTCTCTAACTTTTAATTGTTGCTTTTATTCTCCATCATTACTAAATTGTAACTCCCTTTTTCTACTTTATCTTCACCATTATAAATTACAATGAGCTAACAAATCATCTCAATTTCTTCCAGGATATCTGTCTCTTGAAGGTATTTATTTGTCTCTTAGATATTACGATGTAGAAATACCTATTGCAGGTACACATTTATCTCTCCCATATTATATAACCCAACAAATACCAATTGGGTTGTCCTTATTCATTGTTATTTGTAGTACAAAGGGATTTTTGGATGATCCACTTTCAAAACGATGTATATGTAGTTAATATTATGTTTTTTTAATTTTTATGTGTAGAGATTTTGTGTTTGTTATGGATTTTAATAGTTATGGTGATTTTTGTATAGATATAAGGAATTTGGTGAAAGTCGATGGAATTGAAGTAGCTTGGAATCAACACTAGGAAATGTTGTACTCTGAAGTGTTTTCTTGACATGTCAATGTGAAATATGAAAATAGTGTATAAATAAAATTATGAATTTATTTTATTTCTACAAAATATCTATTATTTAGTTTGCAATATTCAAACTGAGTTTTGTTTTAAAATTCTACAGGTAACACATACCATCTGAGTTTTTTCTTTTTGTATTTTTGTTTCTTGAGATGTACCTTTTAAGAAACTCAAACTATTAATTGAGAGAAATATATGTTATTTTTAATCATTTTATATGCTTCTCTCTGCAGCCGGGGTGTTCGATAAATTGAGGTATTCGTTTTAGGAAAACAATGAAATGTTTAGGTCTTTTTCTAGATTTTGTGAGCAGCTTCACATTGCAGAATTTCTAAAATTTTCAATCTCGATAATGTATATTGCATAATTTTCCAAGTCTTTCGGTTAATAACTTTTCAACATCATCAGTTTTCTCTCATTGTTATTTTGCGAAATAAACGTTAGATTTTAATATAGTCGAAAAGGGCGAAACAGTTTTTGTCGAAAAGTGTAGCTCGATTTGTAACCTTACTTCTTATCATCTATCTAATTTTAATTTGTGATTAGTATCATCTAACTATTAATTTTATAAAATATTCATAAGTTTTTTGTAATTTTAGTTTAGAGAAGACAGATTTGTAGATAGCAGTGAAGTTTCAGTGATCGGAGTATTTAGATTTATAATATTTCTTATCAAGATCTCTCTCTCCCTCTCCCTATATATATATATATATATATATAAATATTATATAGAATGTCAACACAAATATTTAATTTCATAGTTTTTAACTCAAAAAAAAAAGTTAAGGTCCTTTTGCTTGCTTTCTTTTTCCTTACATTTGTTAATATTAGTGTCTCTTTAATTTGTTCATTGTCCTAATTATTATAATATTTTTTTAACTGGGTAATTTTTGTCCATTGAACTTCATTTATTCCGACGTAACAACTCAAAATCTTATTTAGCTTAAAAAATCATGCTTTAGTTGTTTATAAAGATCCCATCTACTACCAATATTAAAAAAATTCTACAAGTTTGTGACAACTATTGTGAAACTCTTTTTTTTGTATGAAATTTGTAGCAAGTGGCTGAACTTATATAACCTTTAACGTAGTTCAATATAGAACTTTTGTTTGCTAAACAAATAGCTATGGCATGTTCTGATGTTGCACTCTATCAGGAGAAATTGAATGAAGTGCGGAGACATATATAAATAAATAAGACAAACCTATTAATATTTGTGTATGTCTCTGTAATTTGCCTATGAAGTATTTTTGATTGATGATACTAGACACGAAATGATGCACAAATCAAGAACTATACGAAATAATTTTAAATTTAGGATTTTTTTTATGAAATAATTTAGGACTTGAAAATACATACAATCTTCAAACCAAATTAGAGGATAAAGTACATTTATTAGAAACTGGGCCAACACATCATGAACAAATGGAATATAAGAATACCAAAATAGTGTACTAGACCTTTGTAATTGTTTTTACATAATATGTCTGACGAGTTTCGCCGTGCCGGAAGCACGGGCTATACCTAGTCTATATAACAAAACAGAACTGATTTATGCTGATTAGGACAAAATAAATAAAAGATGAGTAGGACAAAGTGAATGTCAATGGTGCTGAATGGGACAATGCTAATCAAAATCCAACGACCACTTCCTTCCAAAAGTCTAACCCATTAAACCATAATGGTCGTCAATCCGTTACAGACCCTTCATCTCCTCACTTTAATACTCCTCTCTTCCATCTTCCAGGGACATAGCCTAAATCTTCTTTATTGTTTCTCCTTCCATTTCATGGTTATCCAATTTTCATTCTTAATGAAAAATTTAGAGAGTGAAAGTCATAACAGAATGGTACAAAGAGGACTTATTTTTCTAGATGAAAATCCCCTCTTTTTCATCTTTTTACTTTTCTGGTCTGTGAATATCTCTTCTCAACCGATTTCTCGGGTTTCAGTAAATCCCCTCTTCTTCATCTTTTTACTTTTCTGGTCTGTGAATATCTCTTCTCAACCGATTTCTGGGGTTTCAGTTTAGTTAAAACAGGTATATGACTAAATTTCAATTTTAGTCATTTGGTCTTCATTTCTTGCATCTATTCTTTTTGTTTTCTTTGTTCGAACTTGAATGAAAAGTCACTTTATATCTATCACAATCTATGTATTTGGTTCGATTTTGTTGCTATTATAGATAATTAGGCTTTCGATGAATGTGTACCTAAACCCTTAATATTGCCATCTCAGTCTGATTTTCTTTTCATGACAATATATTTCTTTATTCGCTCTCAGTTATTTTTATTTTTCAATGCAAATGTTGTATATGATGGTTTTGTTAAACCTCTGTCTTCTAATTTGTTATGTATTTGAATTTTAATCAATGGATCCGAGGAAGAAGGAATACGTGCTCCTCCAATATATATTGTCGTTGTAGATTTGTAAGTTTTGATTATGGATACTTATTTGTTTCATTCTGTAATTTTGATTCTTAAGTTTTTTCTAGATGGTGCAACAATCACGTGCTACGACGGACACTCAAAGACTTGGCAAATGATGTCCCGCCCCACCCAAAAGCGCTTATGTCATATGGGAACTCATGGCTGGAAACAATCCTTATGATTTTAGTATGCGGTAGGAATAATAAAAATCAAAGTTCAGGTTGGTTGGTGAACACTGGTGCATGACAGAAAAGGGCGTGAGCCTCTGGTAGGACAGGTATTACGGTGATAGTTTAGCACATTATTAGCTGCTACTATGGTATGGGGCCCCTGAAGAGATTTGACTCGGGTAGACCAACCTACTTGTCCTGATTGGTACCTTCCAGCACTACACAGGTGTCAGACTCTATACATCGTGTTACCACTTAGCAGAGTCAGGTGTTTTTAATAAACAGACGCTACCCCCTAGTATGTGCCGCTTGGCGAGTCTATATTTTTATGTATGAATTTAGTAGATTTACCCAAAAACGACTACGACAAGTTGACGAATATTATATATTTCATTGATCACTTTATGTTCTCGGATGATGAATGTGAACGCTTCATTGTTCTGTAGTCAAAACTGACGGGTATCCAATAGGTTAATTTCTTGAATTTGGTTTGCAGGTTCCAATCTTTGGAACTTACCAAGACTGCTAAATTAATAGCATTAGAAGGTACACACACCTTCAGAAAAAAGGTGATATTCTATATACCATTTACTTTTATTATGTGAGTTTTCTTTTAGTTTGGCTTGGGAACAATGACAACTCTTGCACCAAAATCATTATTTGAACTTCAAATTGGAGTTATAAGATGCTCAAAGGCCTATGCCTTTTCTCAACTTCAATTCAGGTATTATTACTTCTCCCTAAATATTAATCAATATGTTTGAATTTCATTTATGCTTTCTTCACATTTTTTTTTGGTTTTAGCTATGGACAATGGTTTTTATTTCGCCTTTGTTCATGGTTTTCTGCATCTGATATTAATTTACGTACAACGGTTTACCACAAAACAGATGGTGAATCCATCATCCATGGAAGACTTATTGGAACTTCTCTATTATTATTATTAGTTTCAAGGGATTAATAAAAGGATCTTTTTCTTACTGTATTTTAAAGTCAGTTTTACATGATCTCAATTAGAGAATCATTGTCTTAATTTTTTTTAATGAATTTTAAGGTTGGTTTACGTTGTAGAGATGCAATATTATCTACAAGTTTCTCTTCAAAAGTTTCCACTAAAGCTTTTGCTTTGATTGTGCTGACTTGCATTTTTGTAGGAGGCTTTCTTAACTCCAATACTCCCTTTGGATATCCTTGCATTTTTGGAAAAGTTTGAATTGGTAAGCTCTTTTGTATGTCAATATACAGATCTGTTATATACAACACAACGTTAGGTATATCGCTCGACTAACTTGTTTGCTCTTTTTTCCTTCATGAAACTTCTTGTGTGGGGAATTTTTTTCCAGATAGTAAGTTATACTCATTAGTTGTAGTTTCTTATGAGTTGAAGATTACATGTGCTTGATTAGAGCATTAATTCTCCCTCTTGATCACATTTGTCATATCAAAATCATATCATCAAGGGAACGTTGATTTGATTAATGATTTATAACCGTTTTTTCTTCTCTAGACACATCTTCCCTTTCTTATCTTACCAATTACACATCAATAACTTTTAGTATATAAAGTATTTAGGTGGATACAGTAGTATCGTGTTGTTCTTTAACATTCTTATCTTTCTAATGCAGAGAATTTTGGTGAAATATAAATCACTTGTAAGTCTTATCTCTATAGGTGTTTTGTTTATATACTTGGTTGCTGTTTTTTAAATTTTGGCTTTATCTGATAATTCCAACTCTTTTACAATATCTTTACCAAGAAATAACGGATCACTGCGTAGAGATTTTAGTAGAACATAGCGGATGTTGTGTATTATGATGTGACACGAAAATGTCACATTTGGAGAGCCTAACATAGACTAATTAGTCTTTTTCGAGTGTTATCAATAATATTTTATGTGTTTTTCTTGTTAGGTACTTATTTTGGAGTTAAGCGTGTGATTCGGAATAAAAGGAGGGAATTATCACTATCATTTCATGTGCCGAAAATGAGAGAAAAAGACTTCAATCAAATCAAATGACAAGTATAGTCAATGACGAGTCCGACGGTGAAAACGGTATTCAAGTCGGAGTTCGGACGGGGAAGATATGAAAGAAAGAAGTCCGAGGGTATTCTCGTCCTTTGTGAGAATTTGAAGATGTAGAGACAAGGATGAAGGCACTCTCTTGGTTTCTAAATCAAAGCCCAAGAGCCCAAGGAAGAACGACAAAGAAGAATTATATAGGCACCCTCTCTTTATGGATCCAAGTCAACATAGTCTAAAGAAGTTGACTAAGTCAAGGGACCTTAGGGTTTGAGTAGTAAACACAAGTTAGAGTTTACTATTCATCATCTTCTAGCTTGGAAAGGAGGCAAGAAAGAAGAGAGAGAGAAAGGGTGGCTAGGGTTGGTGTTCTTGGTTGCTAGAGAGAGCTTGAAAGAGAGGGTTTTGAAAGAGCAAGAGAGAAAGAGAGAAGGAGCCGACCAAGCTAGGCCGGCCTTCACCAAGGCCGGCAAAAGCTTGGCCGGGCAAGTCGCGGGAACAGCAGCAGCCAAGTCGCGCCGGCACGGGAAGCACAACAACTGCACGGCCGAGAAGGAGCAGCAGCACGTTCCACGGGAGCTGCTGCAGACGCATCCAGCAGCAGCTCGGACGACCTCCACCTGCTCGGACTTCACGGGACCTGCTCGGACTTCACGGGACCTACTCGGGAAACCTCATACGAAAGCACGGGACGCATCTTCATGCTCGGGACTGCCGGATCTAGCACGGGACAGCACCTTTTGGCCGGATTTTGATGATTTGGCTGGATTTGTGTTAATGCTTTGGCCGGACTATTCTAGGGTTTCCGACCACTTTCTTGGCCGGAAACCTTAGGGCTTTTACTCCCATGTTGTTGGCTAGCTACACGTGTTGTTTGATTTGGTTTTAGACTAGAAATTGTAGAGAGAGAAAGCTAGGTTTTAGCTTTAATGGAGGTTGTGTTCTAAATGGAGAAGATGATGGCGGTCGCTACGGGGAACCCAGAAAATTGCTAAGGGGAGATCGTCTGCAACTAAAAACTCATATTTTCTGACGATCCTAGCCTCGAACCACATCGAAAAAAGGGGATTCTCTCATCATTTTCTTTCAATTTCTTATTCAATCACCATGTTTAGCTAACCTTAGTGTGTCGATTATATGAGATGAAATGTGATGAATTCGTGATTATTTTTAATATGATTTGATGTTTTGAGTATAAATTGATGTTCATTTATTTCGATTATCGTTTTGATCGTATTTTCATGTGTCTTGTCAAGCACTTCGCATAGTTAATAGACAAAACAAAGTATTCGATATCGATTGTAGTCTAAGTCATAATTTCATGTGTCTTGTCATGCACTTCACATAGTTAGGCGGCTAGACAACACTTTCGATGACTCGGGATTAACCGATTTAGATGTTTGTTTGACTAAGTATGATCTCCGGATATACGTAGTACTTAGAGACATCTACTTTACGAGTCGAACATCGATTATGCTTTGAAACATTAGATCGGACTACATATAGTCGTAGGTTTATCATTATGGATTCCCGGGTTCGACACCTCTCTCATTTATTTGTTGCCTCCCGACTCTTGTTCCTCCGATACTTCTCTCGAATCTCTCTCGCCCGTTTACTTTATTTATTTAAGTAGTTTACTTGCTTTCATCTCATTGCTTATTCGATCTCAAACCCCCCCATTTATCTTCGTTCCCTTTCCTTTTTAGTCTAAGTTAGCATTTGATATCTAGACCGAGGGATAAGACCCTTCGACATCCAAACTACCTTCCTATCCTTGGATCGACTCCGGTTTTACCGGCTACTACTTGATACCTCCGCTTGGGTGTGCAACCTTTTTGGGTGCATCATATTACAGATTAACTTCGGCACCAGAAGAAGCCCTTCTTGTTAATGAAATGACGGATAATGAAATGGTTCTATCACAAGATAAGTTACGGTTCTATTTCATGAAGATGGCTTGTGTTTTTTCACTTTAATTGTCAGTTTCTTTTGTCCAATTCAAGGTTTTGTTACGTTTTGGTATTTGATGATGTAAGGATTGTCTTTTGTTTGACATTCTGCTTGGATCTTATTAAACAGTTTCTTTTATCAGTTATGTTCTATTCTTTTATAGATGTAATCAGTTTCTTTTATCAGCTATGTTCTTTTCTTTTATAGATAGTGTTAACAACTCTTTCTTTTTCAAATTGCACTAAAATTCGATTGGTGTAAATCTTCTTATTCTCCAACACAATCTAACTATGGCACCATAGTTAGGTAAAGATTGGCAAAGAAGACCAGACAACAGCTATTCAGATGGTCCATTTAAGTCTTTAAGGGACAACTGGTTACCGGTACTTGCTACAAGACACAGGTACACCCAGCATGTCAGACGTGTAGTTAGTGTTCGGGACATTTGGGGACATAGCAAGGACCTATAACTGAGTGACCGAATTGTTTTACCGCCATTTTCCATCTGTCTGGGTACCCAAACCGACTACCCTACACATATGTGTACCTTTGACTAACCGCGAAAGACCAAATGTCTTCAAATCTTCAGTTATCATCTTTAGCATTGTCTCCATCGTCCTTATCTTCCCTCTCTCTCTCTCCTCTACATACCATATGTTTATATCAGTTTCCATTGGTGAGAATTTGATAAACTAAATTGGAAAACATTTGCAACTTTACCACTTCTCATGTATTTGTGGATGTTACGGACAATTTCATAACCCCTTGATTTTGTTTTAGATTTGGTTCATATTTGGCAACGTATTTCTATTTAACAAATTTTATTTCATTTTATTTTATTTCATTTGCATTCATCAAAATAGTTTTGTTAGCGTAATTTTTCTTCAAACATTCAGAATCGCAAAAAAAAAAAATCAAATTCATTTTACTTTGAAAGCGAATTACACAGTGCCGAAGGCACGGGCTATACCTAGTATTATATATATTTACTAGGTATAACCCGTGACCCATGGGCACGTGCAATTGTGTCTAAACCAACTATAAAAACTCATTGTAGTTGATCTTCGGAGTATCTCAAGTCATTATTAAATGGTCGGAATCCAAATGTCGTTGTCTAGATTTATGTTGATGCTAATAGAGATGGCCGGTACTTTAGTGTTTCACCCCACCAAATTAAGCTCGAAGAACGACATAAGCTCGAGCTGTTATAAAATCAAGAAATAATGAGATTAGCTTCATTGACATCTTCATTTCTATTTGAAATAATAAATTCACTTAATAGAAGAGTTTTCATCAAATATGAATGAGTCCACCTGCTTTTCAGATAAAGCGTCAAGAAACTACACTGTGACTACATGTAGAGTTGGAAAAACTTAATGTAAGGTAATGCTTTAACCATCCTCTTCTCTTCCAAACATTCTTGTTTACAAATGTAAGTGATTGAACAAAACAACATTATAACTGTACTTTTATAAAAAAAAAAAAAAAAATAAATAAAAAAAACATTGTCACTGGACACAAAACAACATACATAGATCTTCCTAAGAATGAAAAATTTCACTAATCCAATGAGATTGTAGGTCACAAAATACTTGAAGGGGAATTCCTGATTAATGAACAGAGCAAAGTTCAATTTCCCTCTTTTATGTCGGCATCTCCACAAACAACGAAAGGAGGTTTTCTTCAAAGCTCTAATGTCATAGGATTAGGGATGCTTTTCACCATTTGAAGTAGAAACTTGATTGGTTAATCCTGGAAAGAAAAAACTAATGCAAGCAAGGACACACTTTTTATAAGTGTGGAGAAAAGTTGTTGCGCTTTAGAAGAAAATAATGCAAGCAAAAACTCAACATGATATGAAAAAAATAGAATTTTTCACATTCAAATCATAATTCTTTGTACCTACACACACCACCTGCAGAGTGGAAACGAGTAGTGAGCGATTCAAGCCAAATCAGAAGATACTTTAAATAATTAAATTCTTTTCATAAATAAAACTGATACAAGTCTCGAAACAAGAAAAAAAACAAAATAAAACAAAACAAACAAAACATCACCTATAAGATCATTTGGTAATATCCTCCTTGTTGACGTTGTTTTCACTCATAATATTTCTCTCCATTTGATGCATCATGTATACATATACTAAACATTACTGCATAATACCAAATAGTGATGAACGAAAATATAAAGTAGGCAGGGAAAAGAGTATATAGATATGAGAAACTATACAAAATACAAGTGCAACTCTATGAAGAACTGCGGTGAAAACCCTAATGAAAAATGTAAAGAGAATAGTAAACTTGTATCATATAAGATGAAGCAAATTTTACAAGAAAAATGAGAGAATTCAATACCGAAGCATACGGTGGGGAGGGATAAAGCAATGATTACCTGGTTCAGAATAAACTTTTCAACTAAATATCTTCAAATTACAGAGACGAAGATCCATAAAATGAGATTAAACATTAACTACATCCACAAAAGTGAGATTCAGAGGGGCACACCTGATTCAAGTGATTTGGAGGTAAATATTGGAAATCGAGCAGAGAAAACCGCAAATGCATTGCTAGAGACCAATAGTTTCGGACCTTTACCAAAGAAAACATTCAGTAGCTTCCCATCTGTTAAATAATAATTTTTTAAACAGAAGTCTTCAACATATAGAAAGAAAGATTTGAAAATGAGATTAAACATTAAGTGTAAACCCTAAATGACAAATTAAGAGGGATATACTTGATTCGGTGATGAGAAACTGTTTAAATGGTAAAGTTCTATTAAAATCAGTCTTAACAGAAGAATCCCAAAGAGCTAGAGACGAAAACTGTGAAGCTCAATTAGGTTTTAACACAAGCCCGAAATAAAACTAATTACACATACAAGGTAAAGTACCCATATTTACCTCTAGATGGGGTCTCCAGAACCTTTTCAGTAATACAATTTGCTCAGGTAAGTTCGGTGATTTATACCAGGAAAAATGACTTTTTAGGTTGGAAAAAATATCATAATAACAAAAAAAGCCAAGATCTTTTTCTATTAGTTGGAAGTTACCAAAATATTATGTATTATAATGGGTAAAGTTTATAATAATATTGATAATTAACAATCAGGTCATTTCTTTCTTTTTTCATTCCCAGAATACCCCTACCCACTAAAACACTCTCTTCTCTCTCAAACGACACCAATACTTTTAGGTTTTGGTTCTTCTTCTTCCTGATTCTCCTTCTTCGAAATTTCTTCACGAAATCTTCCATTCTTCTTCTGATCTTCCATTTCTAATTCGTTGCAGAATCTGGTTTTGTTGTTATTTTCAGTCTGTATGAACTTGATTTTATCATTTCTTTGAGCCTCTGGTATGCAGTCAATGAACACCATATTAGGGTTTCTGGCGACGGTGTGAGAGTGAGGTAGAGAGGGTCGTAGTTTCTTCTTCTTCGTCGTTGGTAGAGGTAATATCTATCTATTTTGCTGTTTTATTCATTCGATTCATAGTTCTTACTCAAATATGTTGAAGCATGGATCTTGTTCTTTCTGTTGATTTTTGTTACTTTGACTGTTGATTTTTGTTACTTTGATCAAATATTATGGTGGTTATTATACATTATTGATTGATAGGGTATTTGATCTTTTTTCCCATGTTACAATTGCAATTTAAGTTTTTGCACATAATCTGTTTGTGAAAATGTCTGAGAGGATTTCCGTGACAAAATGTTGATTTCCTTCTCTGTTATGTACTTCCTAATATGTTGATTGGCCAACAACCCAATGTTTTCACTTGAAGTATGAGTTTGAAGCTAACAATTGAGAATGATGTATCCCATGTAGATGGATATGATACTTCTTTTTCTTCTTCTTATCCTTCTTCTTTCATAAATGAATGAATCGAGTTCAGATCCCCTAGAGATGTCGATGATTATGGAACTCATACAACTTCAAACATTGATGGTCGATACACATTCAAAGCGAGTATTGCTGGTTCAGTATGCAGGAAATTATTCATTTGAATTACATTTAACTATATATCTCAAATTGAAATTAATAGTTTATTGTTGGTTGTGGTGGCAGGGAACCCTGTGTGCAGCAAGGAGGAATAAGATTCACCATTAATGGCTACTCTTACTTCAAATTGGTATTGGTAATAAACGTTGCAGGTGCCGGAGACGTTCATTTTGTGTCGATCAAAGTGTCTATTATAGGATGGCAAGCCTGGGGTCAAGAATTGACAGAGTAGCTCTTACCTTAATGGGAAGAGCCTCTCTTTCCAAGTTATCACCAGTGATGGCAGAACTACTGTTAGCTACGATGCTGCTCCTGTGGGTTGGCAGTTAGGTCAAACATTCGAAGGGAGCCAGTTTTAGACCTACTACTTCAGATCTATCAACACATTGATGTTCCACTACTGCTAAAAAGATCGAACATATTACTTGTATACTACCTATTAAGGAATTTATTCTTCTTTTTCAAAACGTGATGTTTGTCCCGGTTGTATCTGTTGCACCCATAGATAGTGAATGAGGTGTCTAATTTGCACCAGCAAAATACATATGGCCATATGGGTTAATTATGCGATCGTATCTCAAAGTGTTATGTGAAATTTTGAAGTGGGGATGAATAAGATTTAGTAGTTACAAGTAGAGAAATGATCTTTTATTTTGCATTGACATGATCAAGATAGGAATACAGCAACAAAGATGTGACTGAAGTAGCACTTGGGTTTGATCATTTAATATATGTAGAACAATTATGAGGGGGGAACTTGATATTGTTATTTGACCCTTGTACCTTGTAAATGTATATATGAGTGGGTTAGTTGATGAAAAGTTGATCATCGTTGTAGGCAAGCCTAAGAGAATCATGCCCAACAAAGGCGAGTCTTGCAAACTCGCAAATCATGCTCTACAAAGGCGAGTCTTGCAAATCGAGTTTGCAAGATACGCAACTCAAGATTATATTTTGCAAACACAGTTTGCAGTTTACATTATTCAAACACACGTTTGCATAACAGATTGTTGCAAACACATTTGCAGAACAGGTTCTTGCAAACACGTTTGCATAACAAATATTTGCAAACACGTTCGCATAACAGATTTTTGCAAACACGTTCGCATAACAGATTTTTGCAAACACGTTTGCATAACAGATTTTTGCAAACACGTTTGCAGAACAGATTTTTGCAAACACGTTTGCATAAAAACGTAAAGGAAAAAAACGTCGTTTTTTTTCTGGGTTTTTTTTTTGAAAAAAAGGTATTGAAAGTGGATCTTGTTAGAAAGCTAATGAAAAATCATTTCTAAATATATAATTTTTATAGAAATCCGACATCTCAAACAAAAGTTATATCGATTTAAAGTTTAAAGAAAAATAAAAGAATTTAGTTACACAAAATGACAAAAATGGGTATTTTAGTATTTGCACACTTTTTGACCTGAATAATAATTTTCAAATGTTTTGTGCTTTTCTACTCATTTTCAATATTATTTTGACCTTTCTAGAAATTACCTCATTTTATGCACATCAAACTCGAAATTTTATCTACCAATTTTTTGCTAAGGAGTGAAAGAGAAGAATTGAAGCACATATCTGTTAAAGACTCAATTTTGAGGGAAATGTTGGTAAAAGAAGTCAATTTTTGCTTTTAAACAAAGAAAAAACAAAAACGCATTATGACCATCATTCCCACCCTCATTTAAGCTTTGTTCATCTTCATCACTCGTACAATTCTTGACTCTCTCACCTTTGTTGTAATTGACCATGGACATAGATTGATCACATTGATGCATGTTTCCTACTGATAATGGAAAAACATTATGAGTTGGAGGATCAACCATGGCTTCTTGAAGAGAATGAGAATTTTGACGTTGATGGAGGTTTTGTGAGTGTTGTTGGTGATGAACATGTATAACCCCATAAGAACCACTTTGAATAACATTTCCAGCTGATACATTCCCTTCCATTTTCCCACCAAAATATCACAGTTTTGAATCAAAATCATCCAAAATCTTCAACTAAAATGCTAAACTATGGCTTTCCTACCAGTAGTAGTAGCTAATAAGGGTAAAAGTGGTACTCAAGTCAACAATTCCTACCCAGGGAAATATTCTCATATATATCTCCAAGATATAGATACACTAGAATTAGGATTATTTCTATGTTTACATTATTTATTTCCAAGCATTGTAATTCTCTTCTATTATAAATAAACATGGAGGTATATGGTTTTCCTCACCCAAAACCTAAATCTTTTATGGTATCTGAGCCTAAAAGACTTTACCAAGTAAAGTTTCGATCCTATCTAGCTTCCGCTAACCGGCGGCGGTAGCCGCTTCTATGACTACCGTCCGCCGGAATCATAGTTATTTTTTGTTCTCTTTTATTTTCTTCTCTAGTTTTTTAATTAGTTTAGTTTATACTTCACAATAAATTTAGTGAAGGTTTACAATCGAAGTTTTTGATGTTTTTCCAATAAGATTTCAATGGTGGAGATTCTAGTTATCAATAGTATCGGTTATGGGTTTGGGAGGTTTTTGTTATCAATGATGGACGAATTATTTATAAAGGGAATGGGATATTCAATCTTAATGAGCTTTGTGGATAGACTTACATTGGTGTTCAAGAAAGTGTAGGGTTAATTCATTATTGGTGCAAGACGGTAAGAAAAACAAAGTGGTGGTTTTCTTTTTTGCCGATCGATAATATCGGCCATCGTTATTTGTCTCATTTGGAGTGCAAGGTTGCTACCTCCTCGTCGGTGTTTTGTCAGTTTGTCTTCACAAGGCAGACGTCTCATATTGTTGCCATGAGCCTCTGAACCTAGAATGGTTATGCTCACTAAGTGCAACCTTTCTCGTTGTTACTATGTCATGTTTCTATTGATCTTCACCAAAAATAAAAATTTCTTCATCAACCAATTCAATGATTGCCTTAATGAAGAATGTGTCAAGGAATCGTCTCATCAAGTTATTTCCCAAATTGAACTTTCGGTTTGATCCTCCGTTCAATTTGCGGGAGGGTAATAAGGGTAAAAGTGGTACTCAAGTCAACAATTCCTACCCAGGGAAATATTCTCATATATATCTCCAAGATATAGATACACTAGAATTAGGATTATTTCTATGTTTACATTATTTATTTCCAAGCATTGTAATTCTCTTCTATTATAAATAAACATGGAGGTATATGGTTTTCCTCACCCAAAACCTAAATCTTTCAGTAGCTCCTATTTGACAGACTAACAGAAGAAAACCCTTAAAAACTCAACCAAAATCCTCTACAGATCCAGACTCTTAAACAACATTAGGTATTACGTTAAAAAACCCTTGCCAAACACAAAATCCACAATTTAGTAGTACAACAACAAAATCACAATCTAACCCCAATATTAGAAAGATCTTAAGCTACTCCATGAAAACCCTCAAATATAATCGAGAAACCCCCATTAATCTTTTCCAAATGAATTCACCCAAAACACATGCAAATCTTAGAAGAAAAAAAAAGTGACTTAGAAAAAGAAAATTAAAAGAGAAGAAATAAATTATCACCTTTTAACGCAGATCTTAGGTGCTGTTTGTTTTTTATATTTTTCAATTCAGATTTCAGATATTTGTTATTTTTATCTCGTAAAATCTGAATTTTGGCTGAATGGAGTCTATGTCTGAATTGACTGAAATATACCTCCACATTTTTCAGACTTCCAAACAAGTCTGAAATCAAGTCCCCAAATCTGAAATATGTAAAAAGACATTTATGCCCCCTTCAATTAGAAATATTCTCCCACCACCAAAATCAGGCAACTACCATCACCACCTAAGGCCGGGAAAACGGTCCGGAAATCTGAAACCCGACCCTAACTGTTCGATCCGAGGCAACCCGCAGTCCGAAGAGAGCCTGACTCGGGCTTACCCGGCCCGAAATTTCGGGCGGATGCGGGCGGGACTCGGGCAGAGCTCTTTGCCCGACGTCCGACCCGATAAGCCCGCCCGAGAGACCACCCGAGAACCCACCAGATTTAACCTAATTAGGGTCAGTCTGATCCAACGGTTAAAACTCTTTGGCCTGTCATTCTCCCATCAGATTTAGGGTTTGGTATATAAGCCTAGTTTTCACTTTTCCTTCTTTATTTTCTAGGTCATTTTAGAGTTTAAGA
Organism: Eschscholzia californica subsp. californica; assembly: GCA_002897215.1. Classification (NCBI taxonomy): domain Eukaryota; kingdom Viridiplantae; phylum Streptophyta; class Magnoliopsida; order Ranunculales; family Papaveraceae; genus Eschscholzia; species Eschscholzia californica. The sequence continues at coordinate 50,957 of BEHA01005617.1, read as the reverse complement.
GAGAGAGAGATAGAGAGAGAGACAGAGAAAGAGAAAGAAAGAGAAAGAGGGATAGATAAAGAAAGAGAAAGAGATAGAAGAATGGCTTGGAGAACCAGAGAAAAACGAAGTTATGAAGATCAAACGGAGTTTTAGAGTTTAACATTCTAGGGTTTTTTGTTGATCCGACTTTTGCTGTAAATAACTTAATGTCTAGACGAAGATCAAAAGGAGTTATGAAGAAACAGAAAAAAAAGGTATGGAGACTACCTTTGCTTTTTTTAGATGAAGATTATTAATGAAAAATCAGATCTATATTTATAAAGGATTAAATTTCAAAAAATCTCTTTTGATGTATACTTTTAGAACTTTTCATGAATCAGATCTATTTTTTTTCATGTTGTATATTCTGAAACAGATCTATATATCAGATCTGTAATTTTCTCATGGTGATGATGTAAACTTACCTTTTTTTTGTTGAAAATAGGTGTAAGTTCTGTAAATTAGTTATATTATAATTATATGATTATATATGTTAGTGTTAAACTATTATTTTTCTTATACAATTTCCTTTTGTTTGCAGATGAAAATCAAACTTGAAGATTTGGAAGATACATCTTTTTTTGTTATTTAAATCTTTGGTTTCTTTTTTTGATTTATGTAATTTCTATGTTTATGTATATTTTTTGTGTAAATCTATTTTGATGTATTTTTTGTCTTATATTTGTAAATGAACTTTAAGAAATTCAGAATGATATTTTTAATTGGATATAAGTTATTGAGTCAAGGTAAATGAATTGCAAACAATAATGATATTTTTAAGAGTTAATTCCTATTTGGCCCCTACTTTGTGACCAGCTTCAAATATGGCCCCCAAATTTCTGTAAATTCAAATATGACCCCCTTTTTTGATGTAATTGTCATAACTACCCTTCCTTTAAATCCTTTTTCAAAATTAAAAATAAAATCTTAATTCTACCTCATTTCCCTCTCCACCACACATCTCTCTCCATGTCAACTCTCTCTCTCTCCACATCACCTCTCTTTCCTACTCACTTGTCTCTCTCTAACTCACCCCTCTCTCTCTCCAACTCAGAGCATCTCCAATGCAAAACTCAATCTTAGAAATTTGGAGTGCCACATAGGATTTTCGGAGTTCTTCTTAACAAGCCATCTCCAATGCAAAACTCAACTAAGAACTCAAAGATGATGTGTCAAGGGTGGAATAGAGAGATCTCAAGAGGAAACTCCAGAAATAGAGTGTCCTCTTGAGATATCTCTAACTGTCCAACTCATTAATATTGAAATTCCGACCAATAGAAATCAAGTCTTCGTATATTTCCAAAATAACAAATTACTTTTTTACAAAAATAACCATGTCACATAAGTAAAATAAAAAAGTTTAGAGTTTTGCATTGAAGACATACAAGAATTAAGGATCTCTATTTTCGCCATCTAGGAGTGAGAATCTCAATTGGAACTCGACAAATAGGACTAATAGAGATTTTTTTTGAGTTTTGCATTGGAGATGCTCTCACCTTCATCTTCTCCGATTAAAGTCGCCGGTCGGAAAATTTTCCGGCCGGCTACCTCATAAAAAAAAAATTTCTCTCATTTCTCTCCCTCTCTAAAAACTCCGGCGAATGGGGTTTCCCTTCGCCGGAGCCGTGAACAGACCTTTCAATCGGAGAAGATGAAGGTGGGTTGGAGAGAGAGAGGAGTGAGTTGGAGAGAGAGAGAGGTGAGTTGGAAAGAGAGGTGATGTGGAGAGAGAGAGAGAGTTGACGTGGAGAGAGTTGTGTGGTGGAGAGGGAAATGAGGTGGAATTAAGATTTTATTTTTATTTTTAATTTTGAAAAAGGATTTAAAGGAAGGGTAGTTAGGGCATTAATTTAAAAATAGGGGGCCATATTTGAATTTACAGAAATTTGGGGGCCATATTTCAAGCTGGTCACAAAGTAGGGGGCCAAATAGGAATTAACTCTATTTTTAATTAAGTTTTATTTTAGACGGACTCTGGGATTATATTAATATAATGGGTTGGATCTTAGTTTAATATAATTATATTTTTAGTTAAGGTTTTTTTATATTATTTTTTCTTAAAAAAACCCGTAACCCGCCCGCCCGAGCCTGATCGGGCACTCGGGCATAATCGGGCCGCGGGCTTCAAGAGGCTCATGGTTACCCGCCCGAATCTGGCCGTGCCCGACATTTATGAGCCCGAATCCGCCCGAACCCGCCCGATTCCCACCCCTATCACCACCACCACCAAAACCAGGCAACCACAACCACCACCAAAATCAGGCAACTATCATCACCACCACCACCAAAACCAGGCAACCACCACCACCACCAAAACCAGGCAACCACCACCACCACCAAAACCAGGCAACCACCACCACCACGAAAACCAGGCAACCACCACCACCACCAAAATCAGGCAACCACCACCACAGAAACAAGGAAACCACCACCACCAAAACCAGGCAACCACCACCCCCATCCAGAAACAAATCAAACTAAATCGACTAGTGATGGATGAAATCTCAGATCGGATTAGTTCAAGATCAAGAGAGAGAAACTAAAATCTGATATAAAACCCTTCACCGATCTGCAGAGAGCGTGACTGAGAGATTTGCATACCTATTGTTAGAGAGATGGACAGTAGAGAGAGGGAACTTTACTAGGGTTTTCCATTCATAGAGAAACAGGGAGGGAGGAACCTAGGGTTTTCCTTTTCAGAGATGGAGAAAGAGGGAGAGATGAGAGGAATTAGGGATTCTATGTTTCTCTCTTTTATTTTCCTTTTATTTGGGCGTGGGATAAGGGGTAAATAAAAATTGGGTTTTGTTTGTAAAAGATATGAAACAGGGGTATTCATGTCAATTTCTTTATTCAGACATAAGAATTCAGATCTATAAAAACAAACATCCAACTTGTGAAATAATTCAGCTAATTCAGATTCAACCAATTCAGTTCAGCCAATTCAGATTTAGCCAATTCAGATTCAGACTTAAAAAAACAAATAACACCTTAGTGGTGCGTTTAGTCTGAAACCCTGATTTCGTCGACTGAAAGGAAATAGGGGGATAGAAGTTAAACATCCTGTCCCTCTCCCGTTGAAAGAAGGCATCAATTTTTGCTCTTCTGTTTCAAATCTAGGTTTGGGGGAGGATTTCTTAACGTCCAAATATCAAGAGAGATGAATGAAGGTTTGGATTTTGGGATGTAACTCGCGAAAACATAAAGACGGAAGGGAGTGCGAAGAAGGAAATTAACGCGTGAAGAGATAAAGACAGTAAAGCAGAGATAAAGACTGTAACGTACGAAGGGAGTATGAAGAAGGAATTAACGTGTTAGCAGGGTTACCATATAACGAAGCAGATGATGATACATAGATATCATATCTGACGTCCTAGATTAAGAGTCTCGTTTACTTTCTTGCATTGGATGGGTGACCAATATTTATTTTTCTTAGGTAGGTAACGAATCTAAAGGCCGAGATTTGAGATCAAACTGAACGAACAACCGGATTTGTCTTTCATCTTGTCTCAGTCAGCACAAAACATTGTGTTTTGTTATATAGATATCTTTGTTGTAAAGCAATTCCAGGTCGGTGTTGAGATGGAGTGTGGTGCTCCTCTTAATAGGTTAAACATCATTTCCTAGTGAGCCTTTTTAAAATCGTGAGACCTAGGTGTGCCAAAGCGGACAGTGTCACTAGCAGTACAGAAGGCTGGTCTCCACCATCCTATAACACGTTATCAGCACGATATACTCTACTGTGATGTGGTCTTGGAGGGTGTGTTGTAAAGCAATCTCACATCAGTGGTGAGACGGAGTGTGGTGGTCCTCTTAAGAGGTTAAGCACCCTTCCTTAGTGAGGCCTTTTGAAACCGTGAGGCCCAGGTGGGCCAAAGCGAACAGTGTCACTAGCAGCCCAGATGGCTGGTCTGCACCATCCCATAACAATTTTGGAAATTTTACCTATTTTATACTAATGGTGTGTTTGGTTGCAGGATTCCTATCAAAAGTGGGATTTGGTAGAAATCATGAATCCTTGGTCTGTTTTCCTACCAAGAATCCTAAGACTCTTGAATCCTAAGGATTCCTAATTCTAAAATTTGTATTGGACCAAAATCCCACCCTACCCCCTGGGATTTGCTAGGATTTTGAATTAATAAACTTAAATCAACATAAAAATATTTCTTTATACAAAATAATTATTTTAAAAATATTAATTTTTTCAAAACTCATTTTTTCACCAAAAATCGGTCTTTTTCTCCGAAAATCATTTTTTCCCCGCAAATCATTTTTTTCTCCCAAATCGTTTTTTCCGCAAAATCTGGTTTTTTCGACAACCGTCTTTTCCCGAAAACTGATTCTTCCCTAATTATTTTTTTTTTTCGAGATCCGATTTTTTCCAGAAAATATATTTTTCTATGAAAACAGTTTTTCCTCCAAACATGTTTTTTAAAGAAAAATCGACTCGAAAAGAATTAGTTTTTGGGGGTAAAAATGATTTTCGTAAAAAAAAAATTATTCACGAAAAATATTAAAGAAAATGGTTCTCGAAAAAAATTTACGAAGAAAACGGAGAGTTCTCGAATGAAACGATATTTGAAAAAACGAGTTTCAAAAACAAGGTTGGTTCAATATTTTTTTTAAATAAACGTTTGAAAATACTCAAATAATAATAAATCATCGGATTCCTATTAGTTGCCAAACAAACCAAAAAATGTTACTTTGATTCATGAATCCGTGGAATCATGAATCCGCGGATTCATGATTCCGCCATCCAAACACACCGTAAGTTTGGACCTTAAAACAAAATAACTCTGGCAAAATTCTCACTCTGACCTAATGTATTTCTTATTTCGAAAGATGCAGTTTTTGGTTTAAAATGTGTGCCAGACACATGTTTGCATCATCTTTCGTCAGCACACCTCAGTGAGTCACATCTTACCTGGCAAAAAAACAAAGCATATTAAACTGTACATAGAATCTGATTAAAATATGTATATTATTTATGAAATAATACACTATTTTAAAATATCAAAATACTATTAGATAACAACATTTCCAATAACTATTATGTTGGAAAACCTCAATTTATGGGGGTTACATATTCATCTATCGTATCGTCAATTTTTTTATAAAATAATTGATCGAACTCAGTACATGTAATTATCCACCGCCAAAAATGTCATTTTTTTTCATTAGGACGCCACTTTTGTGATGCGCCTGATGATCCAAAAAATGATCTTCAGTTGACTACGATCAATAAGTCAAGAAAAAAAATCAAAAAGCCCAACGGGCTAACCAGTGTCAAGTCACCAAGGAGGT
>BEHA01005617.1:0-39157 GCA_002897215.1 Eschscholzia californica subsp. californica | reverse complement strand
TAAAACATGGGTAACTTAAAAGGCACACTCCTCAAAACTTTATTTTTTTGAATTGTTCACCGTGTCTCAAACCCTTAACCACTAGGTGGAAGATTATACCTCTTACCACTCCAACCAAAGATTGTTGGCCCTCAAAGCTTTATTAGCCCCTCCTTAATGCAAATTTTAGAGGGGGTGTGAAGGAAAGAGGAGCCAATAACACTCTCGGAGGCGCTTTTAAAATCAACCATTTAACATTGTCTTTTTGTTCAACTCTTTTATAAATTCTTTCAACAAAAAAAAAACAAAAAAAAAAAACTCTTTTATAAATTTATAAATAACACCGGTCTGTACACTTACACCCCACGTATATATGGCTCTTAGGGCTCAAATCAATGTCTTGTCACAACACTTTTAGTCCAGATAAAGAAAAATACATACGTGTGCATGTATATTTCTCCTTCTCTTGCGAACTCAAATATTGTTTCTTTCTACTTCAGTTAGATAAAGACTAATTTTGATGGCATTTATTTGTGATGAATGCAGGTAAAGGATGAGAACCATGCATGTTGGCCAACAATAAAGATTTCCATGGTGCATAGATGAAGACTCAAATTACGGAAAGTTTGTTTACAAACTTGGCCGACATTGCCTTGTAATTGCAACAAAAAAAATTTGATGAGTTGCAAAATTATTTTTTATTAATTTTTTTTTTTTATGCATTTATTTTGATTGGAATTTTGGTACATTCTTAATAACATTTTTTGTGCTTCTAAAAACCAGCATGGGTTGATTTTATTTTCTCCTGTAATTTGGAATTTTCTTCTTCAATAAAAGACATCCTCATATCAATCTATTTTATTCTAATCGATTTTTATTGACAAATGATTCTCTTGTATTTGATGAAAGAATTACAAAGAGTTTATATAGGAAGTTTGGAGGAATAACTACCAAAATAACAACCTCTAACAAACTCTTAACCACCTAACAACCAATGACTCATAATCCCATACGACACTAACTCTTACAACACTCCTATACAACATCAGTACTATTACCCCCCTTCAAATTGAAAGAGTGGAAGAACACACTTTCAATTTGGATTTGAGAAGTTGAAATCGAGGAGCACGGAGTGCCTTGGTGAGAATGTCAGCTGGCTGCTGTAGTGTTGGGATGTAATGAAGAGTAACTGTCTTGAAAGCCATTAACTCCCCTAATGAAGTGAAAGTCCAGAGCTAACTGCTTTATCTTCGAATGAAAGACTAGATTAGCAGCCAAAGCAATAGCTAGACATTATCACAGTACAATAATGGGGAAGAAGGCAAGTAACAATGCAAATCTTGGAGAAGATGACATATCCAGACCACCTCAGCGGCAGATTGAGCAAGAGCTCGATATTCTTCTTCAGTAGAGGAGCGAGAAACTGTTGGTTGTTTCTTTGCCGACCAACTAATAGGACTACCAGCAAGAAAGATGATAAAACCACCAACTGATCGACTATCAGAGGGATTACCAGCCCAATCTGCATCAGCATAGGTTGTGATTTCAAATTGAGAAGATTTGGAAATCCGAATACCATGAGAAATAGTTCCGTTGAGATACCTTAGAATTCTCTTAGCAGCATCAAAGTGCACAGAGGTAGGAGAATGCATAAATGGAGAGACTTGGCTGACATCAAAACTAATATCTGGTATGGTCCAAGTAAGGTATTGAAGAGCTCCCACCATGCTTCTATAATTTGTTGGATCATAAAAAGGGGTTCCATCAGATGGTAGAAGTCTGGTCTTGGCAGCAAGAGGAGTAGCACAAGGTTTAGCCCTAATCATATTGGTTTTCTTCAAAAGATCAATGATATAATTGGATTGAGTAAGATTAATTCCCTGATTATCTCTATGTGCCTCTAACCCCAAGAAATAGCTAAGAGGGCCAAGGTCCTTCATGGAGAGCTTGGTGCTCAAATCTGAAATTATTTGATGACACGGAACAGAATTGAAACCTGTAATCAAAATGTCATCAACATAGACTAATATATAGACCACATCATACCCATTCGTGTAAATGAACAATGAAGAATCAACATTGGACTTCTGATAACCAAGACCAAGGAGAGAATCCACTAGTTCTTCATACCAAGCTCTAGGTGCTTGTTTCAAGCCATAGAGAGACATTTGAAGTTTGCAAACATAATTTGGATGAAGGGGGTGTTGGAAACCAGATGGTTGGGACATATAGACAGTTTCTTTTGAACTTCCATGTAGAAAAGCATTACTAACATCTAATTGTCGAATGCGCCAATCATGTTGAACAACAAGTGTTAAGATAACTCTAATGGTGGTAGGCTTGGCAACAGGACTGAAGGTATCAGTGTAGTCAATACCGTCATGTTGGTTAAATCCTTTGGCAACCAACCTAGCTTTGTACCTTTCGATGGAACCATCTGACTTTTGGTTGATCTTAAAGACCCATTTACACCCTACCAAGTTCTGATTTTCTTGAGGAGGTACTAAAGACCAAGTTCCAGCTCTTTGAAGAGCATTAAACTGAAGGATATATCCGTTCGGTCTGAAGGAGATGTCCTTCTAGAGGAGTGTCCTTCGACCAAGATGGCAATGCAATCAATTTGTCAACTAGGATTTCGAGGCAAAAAAATGAATTCAACACATAAGTGTTATTCAACAACCAAGAGTCATAGGTGCTGATGTCAAAAATTGGCCTTCCGTTAGATCAGCATGAGAAAGGGAGTTGATGCATGACAGCCTCCGTTATGTATGATTCCTCCGTTATGTTGGGGGTTTTTCAGCTTAATTAGGGTTCCTGCTTCCAACTCTTCTTCCGGTTCTGCTTACTGCTCAGCTTCTCTTTATTCCAACTCCTCATTCCTAATCCTTGCTCCTGCTTTTTGGTCCTTGCTCCAGCTCCTTACTCTTGTTTGTCTGTTCCCGAGGGGGTAAAACATGCGAAGGGTTCGAAAACCGCTCCGACGCTCAAGCCAGTCAGGGTGCTCTTTGCAGTAAAAGAATGAATATTGATCGATCCATTTGGGGGTGATTTATGAGCACTCTGAGTTTCTTGTGATCTTTTTGGAGTAAAGAGATCGTGTTTTGGCTTGTTAATAGTTATTGAGTCGAGTTGATCGTACTATCCGTTTGTTAAAGGTTTCTTCATGAATTTCGAGTGTTGAGGTCGTTTGTGTGCTAGCCATGTGAGTACTACGGAAGTAAAGGGTATATGGTTCTAAGAGACCTAGATTAATCAATAGTGGAGATTTAACCCTTGTGAGATTTCTGAGCCTTTCTATTACCTTTGAGCCTACTCTTCTGCGCTGACTCTGAGTAGAGTGAAGAGCTACTCAACCTCGCAACTCTTGAAAAGAGCTCATTTGATCTCGTGTGCTCAACTTCCATAACCACTAGGAGTGACATCAGGATAACGAATAAACCTTATTCTTGTAGTCTATAAAACCCGATAATAGTGTCAACTTTAGGAAGACGGATACTCCACCATCCAGTCATCATATGACTCCCGAGAATGAAGGCATGAAAAGTAAGGAAAGAAGAATGTGAAAGCAAAGTGCGAAAGAAGAAAAATTGATTGTTGAGAATACTTGTAATGTTTGTAGTGTGTAATTCAAAAAAAAATATTTGAAGTAAAAAAAAAACCAGAAAGATTGGGTAAAAGTTCCTATGAACTTTAGTTTGATGTATTAAATATGTGTTCGAAGCAAAAAGGTTAAGTTTGGAAGTTGCTTGAAGTTCTCTAACATTGAAGACGTCGACATTCTCGGGATCTCATCATCATCCATCTCATCACTTGTATCAGTTGACCTTTAGAAAACATCATTAGAGGGTAGAGTGGGTGAGTAAGGTAAGTGAGCTTCCCCATTCCATTTAGTGGTTACATTCATTTTCGTAGATCATTCGTTTTAAAATGTTGTCCTCTCCCCTTTTTATGTGTTGAGTCTATATTAGTGATCACACTCACACATACGAGCGAACCATTCTTGAGTGATTTCATTTTTAGAGCGTTAACTTTGACTGATTCCTATTAGCTTCCTAAAATTTTCTGTTTGGAACTGAAGTGATTCTCATTTGTGGCTACTCACGTACAATTCGAGTCTAGATTATTACTAGAGAGATTTTTAACGTTTGTATAGTGTTGTTAACTATGACTGATTCCTATTAGCTTCCGAAAATATTCTAATAGATAAACATTTTTGGTCCATCTTAGTTGACTTTGAGTGCTTTTGGACCCTATTGTATTTTTGAAATGTTTTTGAATTTTGTAGGTACATTCTCTTGAAACCCTCGCGAGACAACACTCGTCCACTAGGACAACCTAGGTGTTTAACGGCTTGTTGCATATGCTAAATGCAACCGGTATTCCTCCGAAAGTGAGTTAGGTTTTTGTTTTGTTTTGTTCGGGGACTAGCAAAATCTAAGTTTATGGATGTTTGATGGGTCATGAAAATATCCCATCTGAGTCGTTTAATTTAGCTGAGTTAGTCTGTTTTGAGTCTTTATTATAATAAAATGGTTGGTGTTCTTGATTCGGTGTCTTTTGCAGAGTTAGGTATGAAATTGGTTAAAAACGAAAAAAATTTACATAAAGGATATTTTGGTCATTTAAAGTTAATGACATTCTGGTATTTTGGCCAAGGCGAATATATGGGTGAAAAGTAGAGTCCGAGACGAGCCCGTAGGAGAAAACAAAAGTCGAATCCGAGTCCAGATGAGCAAACTAGGCAAAGTGAAAGATGTAGTCAAATAAGGTTGAGTGGCGGGATTAATTCGAGAATATTCTGGCGCGCGGTACACGTCTACACACGTGGCAAACTGTTGAGGCCATTTCATCTATGTCCCGTGTTTCTGCTGAGTATGGAAATGAGCCCTAAAGGAGATGATCAAGTACTGACCGATGCATCTTAGTTTCGTAGCCCCGATCTCACCTTTTAATCTTGTACGTTGGGTTCCACATTTCTTTCATCTGACGGCTTTCGTTGATTCCACCCAAGGATGCCAACAGCCGAGCACGTGTCCAGCATCCAACTGCCAAGATCCCGCGCACTCCTTCATCTTACGGTCCATATTTGCTGTCGTACGTCAATTGCTCGGTCGAGAAGCACTCTAGCATCCCTATTTCCCAGCACAAACTCTAAGAGCTCTAACACGTGTCTCCTCTATCCCTCCTTCAATGAACCCAGACGCCATACTTGGTGGTGAATCAGTTTTTGGGTTTTTAAAAGCATAGAACCCCGAATTTACTTAAATAACCCTCACATTTTCCCCTTCTACCATTTTACCCAAAACCCTAGTTGGCCTACCTATTTAATTCCTCATTGTCCTTTATTAACACTTAGACTTGAAAACCTTCTCTACTTTTTCCCATACTCTCCTCTTAGCATCTCTCTTCTCCTTCTTGTAGTAGTAAAACCCTAAAATCATTTCCTTCTCCTTTCTCTAGCCTCCATCACTTCTTCTACCCAATTTCTTTCTCTTTTAATTTCTAGATCTACTTTTTAATTCTATCTCATTTTCTTCCTTCATTTCTTTTCTACAACTAATTCCTTTCTAATTTTTTTTTTCTAAACTTTTCTGCTTCCACCTACTCTCAAAGTGCTATTAATTAGATTTGGAACATAATTTGGATCACACTTGGGAACCATTAAAGCAAGGAATTGGGTGATTTCTTTTCTTTGTCTCATTTATTTCTATGTATTTTACTTTAAGAATGTATATGCCTCTAAATTCAATGAGTAGTTGATCTTCTATCTAGGGTGGTAGAGGAAACCCATACTTGGGCTTATTTTAATAAATGTTATTAATGAATAAATCCTGTATTGAGCTTCAATGTCTATTAATGGTCATTTCATATAGATTTTGTAGTCTTGTCATTGTTCATGTTTCATAATTAGATATTTCGTGCTTTTGTTAAGTTATTATATGGGATATGCTTTTTAGATGGTGAATGATTGTTAAGGAATATGACTTTTATATGATAATCAATTAAAAATACTTCATTTTGAAATGTGTTATTAAAGAATATCTTCCGAAATCTAAATAGTTTATTATGTTAGATTTTGAGTTATATATATGGCAAAAGGAATTTGTTAATTGAATGCATGTTTTAGATAGTCGATTTATGTGGTGGAATCAAAACCCTAGATTTCTTTCCCATTTTGATTTCATTCTTCTTTAGTCTATTATCCTTTTCTTTTTAAATTAGTTTTCAAAAACCAACCAAAATCAATGAATGTGGTGTTAATTTAAGGTTTAGGTAAAATTACTTATCCCTTCGAATGATTTCCCAACTTATAAACTGACTATAACTTGATCCCGTACACTTGCGGGAATAGACCTATTTAGGCTTATCAAGTTTTTGGCGCCGCTGCCGGGGATACGTTTAATTTTATTTTCAATCTTGAATTGGTTTTTTTATTTTGTCTCTTTTGATTACTTTGACTTGCTTTTCTTTTCTTTATGTAGATTCACAAAGGAGCTAAAGGGAGGGAGCATCAAGGAAGAGGACATCAAAGAAGACCTTTTTAGATTTTAGTTATTTTAGTTCTTTTATTTTATTTTGGTGAGAGAGTGTTATAACTTTTTTGTATTTCTTTATTTTTTTGTTTAGTTTTAAGGACTTTATTGTTTTGACCTTAAATTGGAGGACATTTAATTTTGTAACCGAAACTAAGAAGCCTTGGGTTCGTACACTTGTGAGAAGAGTGGCCCTATCATCTACAAAGGTCGTCGCCCGTCTTGAACGGGAGGTAACTTCTAGATCACCCACGAATCTCCTGTAAGTGGGTACTTGTGATGTTTTTGCTTGCCTAATTGATTGTCGAACTGTTAGTTTAATTATCATATTAGTAAGGGCATTAACCCATTACAAGATAGGAGTCGGATTTCATTACCGGTCTCTTGTCCATCTATGTAACAACATTGCGCGATCCCAAGCCTCACTTAAAATTAAGAATCGATTTAACATTGGCCAAAGGGTAACGAGCTTATAGGACCCTCTTGACAAATCTAGAACTCGATTAGTATTTGGAGTATTCCCAGGAAGAGGGAACGACGCAAGCGCATAATTCTTTTCCACGACTGCCTCGAGAAGAGGAAACGTTGCCAGGGGGACAGTGATTTTCAACTTTCATAGTTGGCTGTCTCTTGGAGAATTACTTGATCGTTGTACTGTGACGGAGTAACTCCTCATAAGAATCATAGTTCAAGCTTTGGTAAGAAGTAGAAGCTGTCTAGATATACTTTTAGGTGAAAAAGACCACACAGTCGTCTAGATTGTGTCTAGGTTGCTTGGTTGAGTTGGCTTGCTTGCGTGTGTGTTTTCCTTAGGATCTTCGTAGTTTCGTTACTCTTTTAAAAAAATAAAATAAAAATGGAAAGATTCTTCTATGAGGATGATGGGCCTAGAAAGTTTCCTAAATAGGTCACCACCCGCAAGTATACGGGCGTCAAGTGATAATTCCGGTAAGACCGGTTCGTTCCTCAGAGACTAAGTGAAACCTATTCTAAGACTTGGAAGTAACTCGGTTTTTCTTTGAAATTTGTTTTGGTGATGATAAAATCAAATACTGAAACAAAAGTAAATAAAAATGAACTCAAATGGGGGAGGAGTCTAGGTTTTAGGAATTTACCACATAAAATCACCTTTAGAAACAAATACTTAAAATGGTTAATTCTTTTTTTTTTTATAACTCAGAATTTTGGATAATGAACTATCCTAATTCCGGGAGATGTTTTCGTTAAAACCGAATAAAACTAACGATGTAATCGTTATATTTTAAATAAATAAATCTCTAAACTATTATCTATCAATTGGTAAGTATGCATCATCAAAGGATTCAACCAAAGTATGATGCATCAAACTAAAAGTATAGATAATGAATTGAAAATCTATTTATCAAACTAAAACGAATTAAACTATGAAGCATTAATCAAGAGTTAATCAAAAAGATATATCTCTAAAAGATCAAAAATGGGTTTCATCGTAAAATCCTAGATGGAGAGTCTTAGCTAATCATGATCGAGATTTAAATAAATATGAAGAATAAAAGAGAATGGAAGAAAACTAAGCTTTTTCTCGCTGGAAATTATTTTTCCTGCCTGGCAGCCAAACGCACCCTAAGGAGCAGCTTTCCTTCTGTTTTTATTGTTTTCCAGACAAACAGACCCTTAGGGAAAACGATTTTCTCGTCTTCTCAGAAATATTTTCTCTGTGAGAAAATTATTTTCCATTCAATTTTCTCATCTTCTCCAACACTCCTCTTTCTCTTTCTATTGTTTTAATATCTCTCTATCTCTCTCTTCTTGCTCTGTTTTATCTCTCTCACTAATATAATAACAGAAAGAAGATGATATGAATATAAATCAATCAAAAACAGAGTTCATAACATGAATAAATTCCTCACTGTTTCTCTCTCTCTTTATTCAACAGTCTCTTTCTCTCTCTATTAATCTTTTTTTTCTCTCACAAAAAAGAAAAGATTACAGAGGATAAAGCAATTGATACAAGAGGATGGTGCTCTCTGTTACTTCTTTAGCCGTATGGAGATGAACTGCTCTTTCTCTCTCTCTATAACTCTTTCTCTCTCCTCTAAAGCAGGGGAGGCCCGTGACCAAAGCCACCAAAGCGGTCGCTTTGGGCCCCAAATAATCAAGGGCCCCATGTTTCCTATTCGTATGTAACTTTCGAAAAACTAATCAAAATTTAAACCAATTTTAAACATAATTTAAAGCGTAGCTCAGTGGTAAAGAGTTTAGGTCTTGGATAAAAGGTCAGGGGTTCGATTCCTACCCTTTACATTGTTTAAATTCTTTTTAATTTTTTTATAATAACCATTGTACGGGGCCCCAATTTTTAATTTCGCTTGGGGCCTCCGATATACTTGGGCCGACCCTGCTCTAAAGATTATAGCAACGAAGCTCAAGAGAAGAAGAGATTGAGATGTTGTTGTCCTCTGTCCCTCTAAAACCCAGATATCTCCCTCTCTGTTTTCTTCAATTATATAAAGAGAAGAAAACAAATTCGAAATCCTTCTTTCTTTCTTTGCTCTCTGAAAATCTTTCTCTCTCAAATATTCCTCATGGTCGGATCTTCATTTCAACTCTCTCTCAATCTTCTATTTTGTCTAAAGATATCTCTTCAAATCTCATTCTCAAATATGTGTCTCTCTCTCTATATCGTCTCCTTCCATCTCTTTCTCTGATTCTTCTCTAATTTAAAGGAACCCAATATTTCAAACTCTTTCTAATCTCTCTGTGATCTCTTTCCATCAAAGAAAAAAAGAAAAATACTTTCTCTCTCTACTGTATAAGAAACGAGAATAGCCGTGGAGAATAAAGAGGAGATCACGAGAAGGAGAGAGAATCTGAGCTGATTTGGGTAGTACCCCAAACAATATTTTCTTTCCTTCCCTGTAAAATCCATCTCTAGCTCTTTCAAATCTTCAATCGAATCTTCCTTTTCCCTTTTCTCGGTCTGATCTTTCTCCTTACTGTTTGGCCAAAACAGTTGGAGAAGATAAGGGATAAAGATATTTAAACTTCACTGACCTGGCAATTGGGTGATGCTTGCTGGTGTTATGAAGAAAATGATTTGGTGTATCATGGGACAATACAAGATGTTACAACGCGAGCTTAGATGACGACATGTGACCGGGTGAAATCCAAGCCGTTCAATGCGCCAGATGATCAACTCCAAAGAAAATCCCGAATCAAACCCATGGGTCCCACCTATGTACCGGAATATATGCCCTGTAGTTTTCCAGCCGTGCGATCTGATTCTCTCTGAGCGCCACGTGTCGTCGAATGCCCAATGTTGACCTTTAGTCAACCAATCTTGACCTCAACTTTGAGTAACTACATTTCTCTCATCCAAACTCCGATTGGACTCCCGTTTTCACCGTTGGGTTCGTATTCGACCCCTTTTTTCACTCGAGCATCAATGTTGGCCAAAATTACCGGAATCCACAAATGACCATAGTACCCCTTAACAACTATTTCTCCCGAGTTCATCTGTTTTTCACACTAAGCCTTGTAAAGACACCTGAGAAAGAAAATCAAAGAAATCATCAGAGTAACCGCTCGAACTGGACTAACAAACCCGAGTTAAGAGATTCAGATGGGACATTTTCATGTCTTATCAGAGGACGAATTGGAAGAGAGACGGAAGGAACAATCATTGTTAAATGCACAAGAGATACTTTCACGGTCCATCTCTAGGCTTGAGGCAACTAACGCTACTCTAGATAATTTTGACCGGTCCCGTAATGATAGTCATAACGTTGATAACTATTGGAATCATTATCAACCTCAACAAGGTTGTGTCCCTCAGTTAGAAAATACCAATAATTATCGACGTTTTAACAATCAAAATTATTTTGAGAATCCGAGGGCCAATGTCTATGGTGATAATTATTGGGAGTATTGTCAACCTCAAGAACGTTATGAGTCAAACTATGTCAATAGTTCATCCCATGGTGAATATCATGAAGAGTTTTATGAACCAAACATGTCCCAACCACCTCAATGGGATAACATTAGAACTAATGACTCTTCATCATCTTCATTAGACCAAATTTATAGTCGTCTTATAAGGTTAAAATCTAGAATTGCCCTTCAATAAGAACCCCAACATCATAGAAGATGAATCCTTTGATAATATGGAGTACAATACACAATATAATGAGTCTTATGATGATGAGGATGGTAGTATAAATGAGGCGAATACTTTGTTTGATCCTACTCCATATTTAGTTTCTGAGCATAGTATCTTGCCAACCGTAGAGTCGCCGCTATCATCATATGAGTCCATTGGTGAGGAAACTCTTGAACCATCTTCAGAGAAACCAAAAGTTGAGTCTGTGTTGTCTCCCGAGTCTAAACCTTCTACTCATCTTGTCCATGATAATCTTTTGGATCAATCTAGATGTCTTACTAAAGATGAAGAACAATGGCTTGCAGAAATGTCTAAAGAGAGTGATGACTCATTTGACTTAGGTGAAACCTTAGAATTCTTTAAGGACACCGATGACATCATAATAAGAGAAATTTTAGAAAGTTTTTCAGAGTCTTTACCTAAGTCAGACTCAAACGAGCGAGAACCTAACTTGGAGGTGATTATACAACGAGCCAATGAGGCTATTTTAGAACCTCCTAGTTTTCGTGTCCATTTAGGTGAGTCAAATCTCTTAAAATATTTATGCACCATTTTCCTCCTAGTTCGGTTTAAGTTTGGGGACAGGGAAGAACTTTTGCTAAGTCCTTCATTTCAAAAATTCAAGAGGGTTCAAAATTTTAAATTTTGGCCCGAAAATGTGAGTCTAATAGTTGTTTTTGGCTTGGTAATAGTTATAGAGTCGAGTTGATCGTACTATCCGGTTGTTAAAGGTTTCTTCATGAATTTCGAGTCTTGAGGTCGTTTGTGTGCTAGCCATGTGAGTATTATGGAAGTAAAGGGTAGATGGTTCTAAGAGACCTAGATTAATCATTAGTGGAGACTTAACCCTTGTGAGATTTCTGAGCCTTTCTATTACCTTTGAGCCTACTCCTCTGCGCTGACTCTGAGTAGAGTGAAGAGCTACTCAACCTCGCAACTCTTAAAAAGAGCTCATTTGATCTCGTGTGCTCAACTTCCATAACCACTAGGAGTGACATCAGGATAGCGAATAAACCTTACTCTTGTAGTCCATAAAACCCGATAATAGTGTCAACTTTAGGAAGACAAATACTCCACCATCCATTCATCATATGACTCCCGAGAATGAAGGCATGAAAAGTAAGGAAACAAGAATGTGAAAGCAAAGTGCGAAAGAAGAAAAGTTGATTGTTGAGAATACTAGTATTGTTTGTAGTGTGTAATTCGAAAAAAAAATTGAAGTGAAAAAAAAACAGAAAGATTGTGAACACGTTCCTGTGAACTTTAGTTTGATGTATTAAATATGTGTTCGAAGCAAAAAGGTTAAGTTTGGAAGTTGCTTGAAGTTCTCTAACATTGAAGACGTCGACATTCTCGGGATCTCATCATCATCCATCTCATCACTTGTATCAGTTGACCTTTAGAAAACATCATTAGAGGGTAGAGTGGGTGAGTAAGGTAAGTGAGCTTCCCCATTCCATTTAGTGGTTACATTCCTTTTCGTAGATCATTCGTTTTAAAATGTTGTCCTCACCCCTTTTTATGTGTTGAGTCTATATTAGTGATCACACTTACACATACGAGCAAACCATTCTTGAGTGATTTCATTTTTAGAGCGTATCTCTGTAAGGCCAAGGTCGAGGCGAAATATATTAAGACAGATATCAAGGATCTGTCTGTTTGGAACTGAAGTGATTCTCATTGTGGCTACTCACGTACAATTTGAGTCTAGATTATTAGTGGAGAGATTTTTAATGTCTGTATAGTGTTGTTAACTTTGGTTGATTCCTATTAGCTTGCTAAAATTTTCTAGTAGATAAACATTTTTGGTCCATCTTAGTTGACTTTGGGTGCTTTTGAACCCTATTGTATTTTTGAAATGTTTTTGAATTTTGTGGGTACATTCTCTAGAAACCCTCACGAGACAACACTCGTCCACTAGGGCAACCTAGGGGTTTAACGGTTTTTGCATATGCTAAATGCAACCGGGATTCCACCGTAAGTGAGTTAGGTTTTTGTTTTGTTTTGTTTTGCTCGGGGACTAGCAAAATCTAAGTTTGTGGATGTTTGATGGGTCATGAAAATATCTCATCCGAGTCGTTTAATTTAGCCGAGTTAGTCCATTTTGAGTCTTTATTGTAATAAAATGGTTGGTTTTCTTGATTAGGTGTCTTTTGCAGAGTTAGGTGTGAAATTGGTTAAAAAGGAGAAAAAGTGACATGAAGGGTATTTTTCTCATTTAGAGTCAAGGACATTCTGGTATTTTGGTCAAGGCGAGTACATGGGTGAAAATAGAGTCCGAGACGAGCCCGTAGGAGAAAACGGAAGTCGAATCCGAGTCCGGATGAGCAAACTAGGCAAAGTCAAAGATGGAGTCAAATAAGGTTGACTGGCGGGATTAATTGGGGAATATTTTGGAGCGCGGTACACGTCTAGACACGTGGCAAACTGTTGAGGCCATTTCATCTATGTCTTGTGTTTCTGCTGAGTATTGAAATGAGCCCTAAAGGAGATGATCCAGTTTTGACCGATGCATCTTAGTTTCGTAGCCCCGATCTCTTCTTTTAATCTTGTACGTTGGGTTCCGCATTTCTTTCATCTGACGGCTTTCGTTGATTCCGCCCAAGGATGCCAACAGCCGAGCACGTGTCCAGCATCCAACCGCCAAGATCCTGCGCGCTCCATCATCTCACGGGCAATGTTTGCTGCCGTACGTCAATTGCTCGGACGAGAAGAACTCTAGCATCCGCATTTCCCAACACAAAACCTAGGAGCTCTAACACGCTGACACGTGTCTCCTCTATCCCTCCTTAAATGAACCCAGCCGCGATTCTTGTTGGTGAATCAGTTTTAGGGGTTTTAAAAGCATAGAACCCCAAATTTACTTAAATAGCCCTCACATTTTCCCCTTTTACCATCTTACCCAAAACCATAGTTGCCCTACCTATTTAATTCCTCATTCATACCTATTTAATTCCTCATTCTCCTTCATTAACACTTAGACTTGAAAAACCTCTCATTCCTTCTCTACTTTTTCCCATACTCTCCTCTTAGCCTCTCTCTCCTCCTCCTCGTAGTAGTAAAATCCTAAAACCATTTTCTTCTCCTTTCTCTAGCCTCCATCACGTCTTCTACCCAATATCTTTCTCTTTTAATTTCTAGATCTACTTTCTAATTTTATCCCATTTTCTTCCTTCATTTCTTTTCTACAACTAATTCTTTTCTAATTTCTTCTTTAAACTTTTCTGCTTCCACCTACTCTTAAAGTGCTATTAATTGGATTTGGAACATAATTTGGATCATACTTGGGGACCATTGGAGCAAGGAGTTGGGTGATTTCTTTTTTTTTGTCTCATTTATTTCTATGTATTTTACTTTATGAATGTATATGCCTCTAAATTCAATGAGTAGTTGATCTTGTATCTAGGGTAGTAGAGGAAACCCATACTTGGGCTTATTTTAATATATGTTATTAATTAATAAATCCTGTATTGAGCTTCAATGTCTATAATTGTCATTTCATATAGATTTTATAGTCTTGTCATTGTTCATGCTTTTGTTAAGTTATTAGATGGGATATGCTTTTTAGATGGTGAATGATTGTTAAGGAATATGACCTTTGGATGATAATCAATTAAAAATACTTGATTTTGAAATGAGTTATCAAAGAATATCTTCCGAAATCTAAATAGTTTATTATGTTAGACTTTGAGTTATATATGAAAAAAGGAATTTGTTAATTGAATGCATGTTTTAGATAGTCGATTTATGTGGTGGAATCAAAACCCTAGATTTCTTTTCCATCTTGATTTCATTCTTCTTTAGTCTATTATCCTTTTCTTTTTAAATTAGCTTTCAAAAAACCAACCAAAATCAGTGATTGGGGTGTTAATTTAAGATTTAGGTGAAATTACTTATCCCTTGGAACGATTTCCTGACTTACAAACTTACTATAACTTAATCCCGTACACTTGCGGGAATAGACCTATTTTAGACCTATTAGATATCTTGCCGGTGTGATAGACTCTAAAGGAGAATTTTCCTCCTTTGGATACTTGGAGTCCAAACTGGCTTAAACACTTCGAGATGTGTAGCCGACTGAGGTCTTTCTGAAAGTTTCGGGATTAAGTCAGTAGGTCGTTGGGCGCTGCTGCCTCCCCAATTCTGGGCGTAAGACACTGAACGAACCTGTGGGGACTCCCCTTACTCATTTGAAGACCTCAGGACTGATTTGTCCATGCCAATGGCGTTTTGCAGGGATGGTTTCTTCTGGCCGACCTCTCAGTTAGGGGAATATTCGGTGGACCATCAGGGGATCAGCTGTCATGCTGCCTTAAGCCGGGTTGACTCAGTTGACTTCTGGTCTGATCTTGACTCTTTAGACGTTAGCCAACATCTGGACATTTTATGCATCATCCTTAGTCCGGCCACTCCTTAGTCGAAAGTAATGAGACTGAGGAGTAGAAGTAACATGTGTGTTTTAAACATTGAAGACCCTGAAATCAAGGATTTTACCTGGACCAGAGTTGTTTCATGAAGCTAGGTCTTTCTTTTGGTTTTCTAGAGCTGCATATTCCTGAGCTGATTGTACCGAGCTGGTAGAGACTGTTGATGGTAAAACCTCTTTTCTCTAAGGCTGTATACGCTAGAACTGATTCCAGTTGTGTTTGCTGACTTCCAAGGCAAAACACAACTGGGATCAGTTTTGACAAACACAGCCTTAGCGAAGAGAAGCTTTATCACCAGCAGTCCCTACTAGCTTGGTACAAACTCGCTCAGAAATGTTTAAAACACACGAGTTACTTCTACTCCTTAGTCTCATTACTTTCGACTAAAGAGTGGCGGGACTCATGATGATGCATAAAATGTCCAGACGTTGACTAACGTCTGAAGAGTCAAGATCAGACCCGAAGTCTACTGGGTCATCCCGGCTTAAGGCAGCAGGACGGCTGAGCTTCTGATGGTCCACCAGATATTCCCTAACAGGGAGGTCGGCCAGAAGAAACCAGCTCTGCAAAGTGCCCAAAAGGATCAATCAATATTCATTCTTTTACTGCAAAGAGCACCCTGACTGGCTTGAGCGTCGGAGCGGTTTTCGAACCCTTTGCAGGTTTTCCCCGCTCGGGAGCAGACGAATGGGAACAAGAGCAAGGAGCAGGGAGCAAGGGCGAGGAGCTAAAGTAAGGAGAAGCAGGGCAGGAGGTAGAGCAGGAAGCGGAGCTGGGAGCAGGAGCATATATCGAGCATTACTCAATCTAACGGAATAATCACACATAACGGAGGTTGTCATTAATCAACTCCCTTTTTCATGCTGATATAACGGAAAGTCATTTTTTGACATCAGCACCTACTACTCTTATTTCTCTTAAATCAGACAAAGTTAAAGAGAGAAGGAGGGAAAAAAGATTATAAACACTAAATCATCAAACAAAATCTCTTGAAACTCTTAATACATCTTTCATGGGGCGTCCCAAACAAGTTTCTTCATCCATTAATCCTCTCCAAGAGAGGTAAACACATTATTAATCCCTAGAGATCAGTTAACTTTGAGTTCTAAAATATATTTTTCATCATTTCTAAACATATTTGTTTTGTTCTCAATGTTTTTATGGTTTAGTGATAGAAGAAAGCAACGCTTTGGAGAAGAAGATGAAGAAAATAAGAAACACATGGAAGGAGTTTAGGGTTTAGGTGTATAGAAAGATTTTGTTTAAGTTTATAAAAGGTCCTTCTAAATTCCTTTATAGGATATTTTAACAATTTAATTTTTTTAAACTCCAAAACCGGAAGCCCTATAGAAACAAATAGAAATGAAAAATTCAATTTCACTCGATCAATTTTGTAGAAAAAATTTATTCTGTAGAGATTTTTCTTTATTCTCCAAAGTCGTGGTCAGAATACAAGTACTACCTCTTAAATACTAGTACTTACTAGTTACTAGGCTTGTTTCTTTTTTTTTTTTTTTTTTAAAGCTACTAGGCTTGTTTCTTGTTATTGGAAAAGGTAGAGATTATTTGAATTTCAAAGATCAAATTCCACAAAGATTGCACAAAAATCTTCTACCGTCAAGAGGTAGTTTCTTTTACATTTTATTATTTTATTGTATACTCTTTTAGATTTCTCATTCAACCTATCATAAATTATTTAGAGATTTTGAATGGGTCAGTTTTTAAATTTATTATTAAGTCTTGATTGTTTATTATTTATCAATTATTTAATATGGGGTAAATTTCTCGATATTTAAATTTTTTGTTTTTTTGTCTAAGAAAATTTAGGTATGTAAATTTTGGTACCGGACCCCCAATTTCTCAGCGACGGCATGGAACTCAAATCATCTTGTATTTGTTTGTTATTTTTCATGTAACTTTCTTACTTATACAAGGACATCCCAATTATTATTTGGGACCGGGCCCAAATTCTTACACCGTCCTCATTATTATAATATGAAGTTTTGTGATTCTCGTCCAAAACACTTTCTTACAGCAAAAGGTTGCTTTCTCATGGCACCAACCTTATTTTATCCACTGCCGTACAGACAGCTTTTCCACGTGATTTTAGCAGGTTAGTTCCACTGCCCTGACTTGGTCCTAATGTCGTATTCCATAATATGTAAAACGTGATGTAATATTCGTCAACATGCATGAACACAATGTGCCAAATCTTTTGTAAGTTGGTATTTATTGTTGGCAGTTAGTACATTTTGTTTTTGTTGAAATTTGGCAGTTAGTAAATGGTAGTTGATACAATACGCGTTTGATATTCAACATTTGTGATATAAAATGAAGTAATAATATTGAGGGTTAATTCCAATTTGCCATTGATTCTATTAGTTCAACCATAAATTTGACTCCAAGACAACTCTATTATGGTGCGTTTGGTTGCAGGATTCATGAATCCACGGATTCATGAGTCCTTGGGATTCATGATTCCACGGATTCATGAGTCCTTGGGATTCATGATTCCACGGATTCATGAGTCCAAATAGTTTCTTTTGGTTTGTTTGGTAGCCAATAAGAATTCTAGGATTCTTGATTCCTTCATTTAAAATCCTTTGGTTTGTTTGTCTATTATATTTGGATTCTTATAAAATAAGATTCTAATTAAAATAATATCCTTCAAATTCATGAATAATATCTCAAAAACAAAATCTCATCTAAATATTGTCTCTAGGTAACTGAAATTTCATGAAACCTATTTTTTTCCGGTAACTGAAATTTCAAAAATAGTTGTTTATAAAAAATAATTATTTTAAAAATATTATTGAAAAAAATGAATTTTGAAAAAAAAATGAATTTTGAAAAAAAAATGAATTTTGAAAAAAAAATGAATTTTGAAAAAAAAATGATTTTTGAAAAAAAAAATGAATTTTGAAAAAAATAATGTTTTTTGAAAAAAAAAAATGCATTTTGAAAAAAAAAATGATTTTTGGAAAAAAATAATGTTTTTTGAAAAAAATAATGATTTTTGAAAAAAAAAATTTAATTTTCAAAAAATAATTATTTTGTAGAAGGGAAATAATTTTTTGTTGATTTTAAGTTTGAAATTTAGGTTTATTAATGCAAAATCCTAGCAAATTCTAGGGGGTAGGGTGGGATTTTGGTCCAATACAAATTTTGGAATTAGGAATCCTTAGGATTCAAGAGTCCTAGGATTCTTGGTAGCCAAACAGACCAAGGATTCATGATTCCTACCAAATCCCACTTTTGATAGGAATCCTACTTAAGAATCCTGCAACCAAACACACCATTAGTTTTTTTTTTTTTTTTTGAACAGAAGAGAGTTACATAACCAAGTCACGTCTAGCCGCACTAACCGCGTTCCAAATCTTGCTTCTGTTATGAACCCTACCCCACTTAGCCAGTTTGTCCGCCCATTTGTTGCATTCTCTTGATATGTGAGTGAATCGAATGGCGACGAAGTGGTTTTTGAGCTCGCTGATGCTTCCCATTATTTTCTCTGTCTGCCAATCTAAAACCCTGCCTCCATAATTTATGAATGTGATGATGTTTTGGTTATCACTTTCGATGTGGAGGTGAGAAATCTGCAGTTGAGCTGCCCATTCCATCGCTCTAAGTATCGCTAGACCCTCGCATTCTTCTGCCGTCTGACCTCTGATTTCGCCCGCCTTTGCGATGATGAATTCCGCCTTGTCATCGTGTATTATGCCACCATAGCCAGCAGGTTCATGCAATGTCTTGAAAGAAGCATCTACGTTACATTTCAGAAAAGGAGATTTTGGGGGCGCCCAAGAAGGTGGGTGTTTATTTAGAGGGAGTTTCGTCGAGCTGTAAAGGGAGAAACTTGAACCTTGGATACTGTTGATCACCCAAGAAGGTGGGTGTTCAACTTTACCATAAATTTTCTTTTGTTTGTTACTTTTATATTTAAAGTATTACACTTCTGTCTCTTATCTCTTTCTCGGACAAGGAAAAAGTCACCAACAGCGGTCCGCTACCGATAGCCGGTGACTAGTTTCAGAAATATATAAATATTTTCTTTCCCCCTTCTACTCCGGCAAACACTACCACCACAGTCGTCGTCGCTCTCTTCATCTCCATCTTTTCATTTCCTTCTCTTTTATCTCTTTTTATTTCTTATTATCTATCTTTCTCTCTCTTGCCTTTTTGTACCCTTCTCTCTCTCTGTATTTTTTCTTACAGTCCCAGTTGAGGGAAGGATCACCTAGTCAGAACCCTTCGTCTGAGAAACACAGTTGACCCTCCCTCATCTACTTTCTCTCTTATCCTCCTCGACTTCATCGATCTTCATCTTTTCTCTCCATTTCAACTTCATCTCCATGTTGATGGATGAAGAAATGATCACTTTCAAGTTTTGAGCTGTAACGATTGGTAACAAGGGAAGAATCAGTCGATTTCATGAGAAGATCCGACTACTTGATGTTCAACCTAGATTGAGCTTCATCTTCCCCATTATTGCTTGTTGCGCGAACCTATTTACAGATTAAAAATCGATGAAGAACATATCAAAACGCGTTTTGAGATGACGGTTTGAAGATGAACTCAGTCTGAAGTTTGTTTTTGGTAGATTTCTTTTGTTTGATTTGGTTCGATTTGAAAGGTGTTTCATTGAGGATTCAAATTTGATTTTAAAAAAGTTTCTTATTGATTATCAATTTCTTAGGAGTTTGATTGTCAATTTTGTTGTTCATCTGGTTATGACGTCACAATAGACACAGAGTATCAACTTCTTGATCACCATGGTCGTGTGGTGTTCTTGATGCAACCGTCATGCGTCTCTACTTGGTCATTCTTCTTCATTAAATATACTAACGTTGACGAGCTTTAGAGTTTCCTTGGTGATCTTTAGGATCTTTAATTTGTGACCTCTAGGGTCTTTTTATTTTATTTTTGCAATATTGTACTCCTTTCCCTTCATGTTATCTTTACTTTTGTAAGTTTCATGCTGTTATTTACTTTAGGAAATCCATGTTGTAATCAAAGGACTCAAAACTCTCAAAACTCTCAAAACCATATAATGTGTTGGATTATATTCCGTTGTATGAATGAAATTCTGGTTTAACTCAAAAAAAGAAGGCAGAGGTTAGGTTAAAGTAGGGAACTTCCCTTTCTCTAAGTTAGAAAGAGAGAGGGAATCAATAAGCGAATACTGACTTTTCAGTAATCTTTCTTTCAGATTAGTCGAGATAGGCAAAATTAATGGAGGGTAAGCAGAAGAATTTATGGAGTCGAGGCAAAAATAAATTCCCTTTCCTTAAGACGTTTTACACCCCGAAACAGTACCAACAGTTAGGGTGTGTGCCTTTAGGATACAACAACTATCCTTTCATAATTAAAAATGATACTTCTATATTCTAATAGGGAACGAACCTTCGTAAATAATATCAGCTCTTGGACTGATGTTAATAGATCTTCTAGACACTTTAATGTTATAACTTCACTCAGATACTTCTCTATTCGGAATTCCAGACACAATAGGATATTTTTAAAATAAGAACTATATTCCAGACACACCTGAATATTGATTTTGAATATTTGTAAGAACAGATTTATATTCCAGACGTATCAGAATATTGTTCTCAAAAAGAGAAGAGAAGAAGAGAATGAATTGGACGAAAAATGAGATGGGTTTGGGTTGTTTTAATAAGATTTGAATAGGTACATGTGTCTTTTGGGGTCAATGGACATATCCCTTCAAAATGGCAGACTTAACTAGAAATGACTGCCCATATTAGAGTCAGTGGCAATCTGGAACGTCGGATTCGATTCAATAACTCGAGTGGAACGCCTGCCCTTAGATCGATACAGAATAAAGCCTAACAGATGAAAGAAAC
This sequence comes from Eschscholzia californica subsp. californica, assembly GCA_002897215.1. Taxonomy (NCBI): domain Eukaryota; kingdom Viridiplantae; phylum Streptophyta; class Magnoliopsida; order Ranunculales; family Papaveraceae; genus Eschscholzia; species Eschscholzia californica. The sequence continues at coordinate 18,216 of BEHA01005617.1, read as the reverse complement.
AACCGTTGGGTTGAAATCTAACGAAATCTCGCTCCTATCCTGAAGCGGACTTGGCGCGGGTCGTTGGATCCTTGTTGATCCAAAACTCTTCGCGTCGTCCCGAGGAAATCCCAAAGCTATCAGCGCGCAGCCGTTAGATCTCCTTCTAACGTGCGGGTTGAAAGCGAGTCGTCCATATCTGGATGTGCTCGCTTCGCCCAGATGGCCCCCAATCTAACTTGTCCGCTTTGACATTTTAGTCCTAACTTAAATGATCATCATCCAAAATTTAAACTTGAATTTCTTATTCATCAGAATCGAATTCGAGTGTTTCTTGGCTCTAAATTGAAGAGCTCGGCGAGACAAACGCAATGGCGTGCTTCGTTTCTGAGTTTGACAATCGGGTTGAGTCAAAATTGGCTCTGGTTCCAACAATCCTCCTCGTGAATGAAAATTTAAGGTTTTATTATGATACCTACACACTGACACTAGCAGAGCTCATATGTGGAACTTCGCTGCATCGGAAGAAGGTAGTCTTTCGACTATGAACATTTCCTAGTGAGTAACTACAAGGTCTACAAGTACGACAATTAACTTAACATCTTGAACTGAGTCTTGGGAATTGTAAACCAAAATAGGTATCACTGATAAAGTCGAGTATTCGCTTATCGTTTATCTTTTGTCTATCTCGGTTAATCCGAAAAAAGGAATTACTGATAAAGTCGGTATTCGCTTATCGTTTATCTCTCTATAACTTAGAGAAAGGAAGTTCCTTACCTCAACCTAGACTCTGTCTTAATCAAGACAGAACAAAGATAACGTGAACTCAAATCATAACTAGAGGAACAACAATCTTAAGACATTTTATAACGATTATTTCTCTGGTTATAATAGTTTGATTTGCTTTATTTTCTGTGTATTTCAGAAAAATGGCAAGAATAAGAACAACCCTACGGGTTCTTCCGCCTAACACGACATACGTGGAAAATCCAGAGAAGTTCAAGGGAACTGACTTCACCGCCTAAGAAAAAGAAAAAGTTTGGCGAATGCTACAACTGTGGAAAGCGGGGCCACCTAGCCAAAGATTGTCGCTCCACTTATGGCAATCGAGGGGAAAAGGTTAAGAACCAAGCTTCGTTGATAAAAGATACCGCAAACCAGAATCAATGTGCTATGATTACTAAAGCTAACAAAGTGTCTGAGAAACTTCAGAAGATGGACCTATGTGCAGTGACATATGAAGTTAACTTGGTTAACAGCCAAAGAGAATGGTGGGTCGGCACATTTGTAGTAACAAAAGCCTATTCTCTTCCTATACGGAGGTAGCCGAAGGAGATTCCTTATTCAAGGAAAACGGCTCGCCCCCCAAGTCAAAGGAAAAGGGGAGATTGTGCTAAAATTCACTTCAGATATAGAAGTGATTTTGACCGATGTACTCCATGCTCCAGACATTCGAAAGAACTTGATTTCTGGTTCCCTTCTAAATGAGAACGGGTTCAAACTAATCGTTCTGTCAGATATCTTTATACTTTTAAGAAAAAGATATATATTGGGAAGGGTTATTTATGTGGGGGGTTATTTAAATTAAATGTTATCCCTGTAACACCGAAGGCACCTATTATTAATGAAATTAATGATTATGTGTATATTGTCGAGTCCTCCAATATCTGCCACGAAAGACTAGGGCATGTAAATAATAAGTCATTAAAGAAACTAATGGACTTGGAGTTAATTCCGAAACTCGAAATTAACTCAAGAAGAACATGTCAAACATGTCTACAGTCAAAAATGACTAAGACGTCGTTCAAGTCTTTAGACTTAATTCACATTGAACTCATTAACTTAATGACGATTCAAAGGAGTAAGGATGAAGCAATAAAAAAGTTCGAGTTTTATAAAACCAAAATAGAAACTCAACTTTATAAAAAGATTGAGGCTTTGAGAAACAATTGAGGGGGGGAGTATGAATCTCCTTTTTCCAAGATATGCGCCAAGAATGAAAATTCATCAAACGGCCACTCTTTTGGTATAGCAGAGCAAAGGAACATAACATTAAAATTGATAAATTTCGATCAGTGGAGATTGTAAACCGATAATCAATCTAATCTCGCTAGGTCTTGGGAAGTATTTCACAAAAGGTTATCCCTAGTCGTGGGCAAGAATAAGGCTCAACACATAGTCGCCTTACAGGTTGACTTTGCTGATGGCTCTAAAATATCTTCTCAATTATAGAGACATCGAAGAGCTAAGCAACACCTTGACCACCAAGTATGACATGAAAACGGCTATAGAGAATATGGAGATGTTGGGTTATGGTGGTGTCAACTAATGTCGTATAAGCGGAATCTCAGACATCTAATGTCTTGACACTAGTATTGGTCCCATGATCATCATGCATAAACTAGCAATTAAACTAATGAGAGATAGTAGATTAACTTAATCGTTATTTCCCTCGAACTATTCCAATAGATTAAAGAAGACCAAGAGCTCCAATCGTCGCTCCTCTACTTGGGACACCGAACGGTGTATTTAATCTCCCTCCTTGAAAGCTTGCTAGCACTCTAATGGTGGTTTTATAATAAGAAGACTTTCTTCTTGCTTGACTAGAAGATAGCTTGGGAATTAGCTCACTTTCTACTCTCTACTTGATGTGCTAGAGTAAGAAAGCTCAAGGAGAAATTCCACACCTTATTCTCTGTCCTAAGAGTATTTATATAGAACCCTAATAAGAATCCACCTCAAATTAGGTTTCCTAAAAGACCCTTTAGAATAAGATTTAAGGAAATTATCGAAAATAGCAACTAGTTGATATTTTCTCAATTCCCTAAGGAGATGACGTCCAAACGCATCTAAAATTGTCAGATTTAATATTCATAACATAAGGAAACGTCCCTCCAAAAATAAGCCCAATCCGAGCCCTAAAAGTGCCTGAATCGGTCTAGGGCCAAAACCCCGTTTTTGAGTTTTTTGTACTATCTTTGCCCAAATTCTATTTAGGCCTGTGAGATATGTTTATGGGACATTCCCAATGTTATATCACACTCCCACTAGTCATATCATCCGATTAAATACCCATTCTTATGTGTAACCCGATGTAGGATCCAATTCAATCGAAGTTAGCCGCGAATTACTTCGTAATTCGACGATCGTAGTTGGTTCCTAGCATAAACTCTACGACCCCTAAATCAATCGGACTTGATGATCTTCTTCATCAATTGTCCTAGCTGACAAATTGCTCGCAGTGCAATCTTGGTCGAAGGACATCTCCTTCAACTCCTTCAGACTCCCACTTGGACTTAGAATAAGTACAATGCTCGATTCCCGTGTCAATTTAGTATCCCATCTGATACGTCACGTCATTCAGACTTTCTTGATCTTCGAGTACAACTGTAAAAGACAAACGATTAATTTTTAATCCGTTTGAGCGCGGCCACGCATTTTCAGTTGCTACTCATCAAGTGGCCTTGGGACACTTTTGACCTAATGTGATTAGGATGACACAATCCATTCTTACGGTCTGTAACATCCCGTGTTTTAAAAGGTTGGTTTAGGGACTATTTGACATTTAGGTCAAGTCGAAAGAGGGACCAAATCAGCAAAGAGGACAATTTAGGGGGTATTTTGCAATCGGGACAAAAACAGGGACCTAACTGTAAATCCGTGGGAATGGATAAGAGAAGAAAAATCAGACCTTTTATCCCTCTTTTGCTCGACAGAAATTGAGGGTTAGGGTTTGGGTGAAAGAAAATTCGATTTCTATGGAGATTTCAAGTTGATTTCAAGGGGAAATCTGATTTTTTGTTGAATTCAACTTCAATGAGTTGATTCAAGCTAGGGTTTGTGGAATTTTGGTAAGTAAGATCCTATTTCTCTCTCCAGACAGAATTTTAGCTTTGTTTGATTTTAATGGAGTCTTGTTGCTTCGAATTTGTAGAAGTTTGTGAAGGATTGATCAAGGGAAAGCTATCCTAACTAGAATTCAATCTAATCAAGGTAAGAAATCAACCAATTCGATGATTTAATGTCAAGATTCTTAATTCTAGGGTTTAAGGTTTATGAAAATTGGGGATTTTGATGATTCATGTTGTTTTAGGGTTTATCTAGTTGAGAATTATACAATTTTGATATAAAAGAAACTTTAGAGAGATTATGTGATATAGGTTATCGATCGAACGACAACTCGAGGGACTGAATTAAACCTACTGTCCGAGCCAATCTGGGATTGATATGTTGCTCGTACGTACTTTCATAAAACACGAAAGTCGTAGCTTAGGTTGTTAGATTTCCGAAAAGGTATGGTACAAGTCATTTCGATATCGGACGAAAGAATTATGACTGTTTTACCGAACAGTGCGCAGTTAGGAAAAATTCTGCTTTGTTGTTTGTATTTTTGCAAACTTCAAAGGCGATTCACTTGGATTTTGGGGAATACATCTAATGACTAAATGTTAAGGTTATAAGTCAGTTCAAACAGTGATTGATCGACTCCGATTGGGCATGGTTATGGAGTTAGAAGATGAATCGATATTCGGTTATAGTTGAAGTCTTCGTGAGTTAGCGGTTTTGCTATTGTTTTAAAGATTTCATCGTTTTCTTTTAATTTTTGTTTTTGTCGTATGAAGGTTCTTATCGAAGAACCTAATGTTTATCTCTTTTATTTATGGATTGGTAGAGGGGGGAGCCGGAGCTTATCGTTGACGATGATGCTACGGTTTCGGCGGAGCAGAAGTACCGCCAGGTAGGGGTTCTGAATCCTTTATCCAGCATGGTTTTATAGATAATGAATATGCTAGATTGTACAGTTATATATGCGCCATTATAACTAGAGTTTAGGTAGCATGAAACTCGATTTATGTGATTAATTGAAATATGGTTGAATGGTTTTACTGAGACATGAGAAATGCTTTCGAACTGTTTTTACTGTGATTGCGAACTACTGGGATTTTCTTGTATGTACCCGACTGCGGATTATGTCAACCTACGGGCACGTAGCCATTGAGGGTAGGTGATATGTGGACACGGTTGTGATCCGTGTGAGACCGGTGAGGTGGGCGACACTAGTCATGAGACCTGTGGGAGTAGAGTGCTTCACTTGCTGGCCATTGGTGCTCGTGCCTCCAGCTCGAGGCTCAGGGCCGTACACCCTGACCGCTCGCCTGGGAGGTGACATTGATTGGGATCCCTCTGCTTTGTGGCGATATGACTCTTGGTTGTTCCACTTCCGTGTTTGATAAGATAATGAATCGAATATGAATATTGGTTTTGATAAATGAATGAAACTGATTTTAAAAGATCGCATTAGATGCATGACAGGGTACCGAAGAGAATGAGGTTCAGGTCCTTCCATGGGTATTGGGGGACGGCTCTCTTATTCGAACTCGGTGATCAAAAACTTATTTAGATACTTAAGGTATATATGTATCATGAGGTAAACTCTTCAATGATTGCGGAGTCCCTTAGTGGGAGAGGGACTTACCGGCTAGGGGTAAGTCTCTTTCTCGAGGAGACGTAGTGCATTAGCTAGTGCCATAAATGGGCTGGTACTATCTAACGCACTCTAGGTTCTCCTGAGGAACTCTCCTCTTATTGGGAGCGCACCATGGATGGGCAGCTAACCACTGCTATTGCTTGCTAGATTAAGGAAAACGATTTTGTAAATAGTATATATGGTAACTGGTTTGATAACTCGTTTTGTCACAATGTTTACAACTTATTAAATGAACTTTTGAAAACGTGATGGGTTTTGGATTGGTCTTCTACCAGAATAACTCGTGTCGGTGAGTATTCTGACCCCCTACCAGTTGTTAGTGTGCAGGTGCTTGGTTGTAGCCTCGAGGCGGAGTTGTATTCCAGCCGGTGATCTTGTCTAATGAGGCTAGAGGTGTTGCGTCATTTTGTTTGGTTTTCGTTTATTGGTTTTCCAATATTTTAAATTTATGTAGTTCTTGGAGAACTGAACTCGAATATGTATATATATAACACTTAGAGTTGCTTATAAGTTGCATCGATGTGTAAGAGGCTTTTATATTTTGTTATGTGGTTCGGGTTTCGACCCGAAACTGAGTTGAGTTTGTTTAGCTTCCGCTTAATAGTTTATTCTTGTTTATGCGAATGTATGGTTTGCATGACAGGTTTTGCAGGTGCGACCGGTTCGATTTACAGAGGAGACTGCCGGATTTTAGTCTCGTATGTGAATTGCCGGGGCGTGGTCGTGTCTATTTTGGGACACGGGGCGTCACACGGTCCCACTTAACTTCATGTCTATCCTGTCCTTCCCAGTATCCGCCTTTATAACCTCCTTTTACGGCGCGGCGTTTGACGGAACCAAAGTCAGACATTCCTTACATAAGATGAGTGGAGCACTCATGTTTTGAGGAATCTCTCCAATCTTGTCTTTTGAGAAGTATTTGACGTTCATCAAGAGTGATGTACTTCTCATTTGAGGGTTATCCAGTGTATAAACCTTTTACACACCCACGTAGTCGAATTGAATACACTATTTCTATAGCCCATAAAACTGCACTATCTCATCGACTCCCGTGCTAGTCTTCATTAGTCGTTTGTTGTCCAAACAACGACCTAGACTAGGGAGATGATAATAAATATTCCAAGTTTACTTGATAGGGTTTCATTCATCAGATCACGTATCTGACAAACCTATTCGGAATGATTCACTATCTGTGGACTGTTGTTTAAATACTAAACCAAATTTAGACGACTGTGAAATAACTATATTATTTCCGATAACGAGGGTTGTAAATCTGAGCCTCTTCGGTAAAAATCCTTTTACCCACTCAGTTTTACTTGTCGAGGTTTATTCCAAATTTACCTCATGCCTTAGACTGTGTATGAGTCTCATACTATGTCTTAGGTGACAGTTTAGTTTGACTACGTATGCAGTCCGTTTTAAACTTTGCTAATTATCAATTAATTTGCAGATTGCTCTCTTCAACCTTGATAATTTCTAGTAATTCTTTACTAGTATTAAGGCTTTTATTCTTTATGTAGTATTTGCAACAGTCCCTGGCTTAAACACTTTTAGCCTACTTTCCTTCCATGTCTGGAAGTTTGCTACGATGACTCGTTTCAATCGTTGTACTACTTCATCTTTTAGCCTGCTAGGATGTTTAAGTAGCGTTTCGGTTTTCCAATCCGAATTTGGATGTCTAAATGCTAATCATGTTCAACATGACTTGACATGTTTTCGAACATAAATGTCTCTCTCATGTGTACTTTAGACTCCGAATTTAGCACTTATTAACATCTTAATTAGAAATAAACTTCTTTATTGATTCTCCATAATACTTAGTACAAAGATGATGTTAAAAACTAGAAAAACATTTAATCTAGATTAGTGTCTAAAGTAGACTTCGATCCCTTTCACCATCCTTAGCAGTCTAGGCTTCTGCTCCCTCTTGGATCTTGTCTTCTTTAGCCACATACTCAGTCCCTCGCTGAACCTGTACATTCACAATGATAGGGCATTTTTAGGTATCATATACCAAAGTGTGGGGATTTTACGATATTTGATAAATTAACGATTTATACCTGAAGTGGAAACCACTGTTCCATTCTTCTTGTCCTCCAATAACTTAGGGCAGTTTCTTTTCTAGTGGCCCTTGCCATCACAATAGAAACATTTGGTGTCAGAAGGAGGACCTTTGTCTTTAGGTTTGGCGATTCGTTTGCCTTTTCCTTTTGACGTGATTTTCTTCTTCTGTTTCCTACCTTTCTTGAACCCTTTGTCCTTTTTATACCATAAGAACATCTTTTTTTAGTCTCCACTATTGCTACATCCTTTTCGGCCGTTAGAAAAAGGAAGTTCCTCCAGTGTTTTATCCCATCCATTCATGTTGTAGTTCATCTTAAACTGATTGAAACCACTATGAAAGGAGTGAAGGATAGCGTCGGTAGCCGACTGTTGGCTATAAGGAAAGCCCAGTTTAGCTAGCTTGCCAATGAGCCTGATCATTTGACGAACATGAGGCCCAACTGGTTTTCCCTTTTCAAGGCGCATGTCCATTAGTGCTTTATAGGTTTCAAACCTCTCCAGTCTCGACTGTTTTCGGAATATTTCCCAAAGTTTTCGAATCATGGAGCAAGCATCCATGTCTATGAACTGCTCTTGAAGAGTTGGTTCCATGGTTGCTAACATTAAGCACGTTACTGGCTCTGCCCTCTTCCGAACACTCTTTTCATGTTCCTTTTCTTCAGGAGTCGAAGCAGCATCCAATATAGGAATTGGAGTGTCTAGTACATTTTGCTTGCCTTCCATCCTCACAACTATTCCCAAGTTCCTCTCCCAGTCGAGGAAGTTGTACTCATTCAGCTTCTCCTTTTCGAGAAGTGAGCGGAAGTTGAAAATTTCTTTCGTCATCTTAACTCTACATAAAAGAATAGCAAAGTTTTAAAACTCGTTATCGTTTTTGAAAAACATTAGTTTTCCCACATTATTCAATAAAATTGTCCCCGATTGAATAAGTGATTCCAAGATCCCAGTTCTTCGGAGTAAAGCGGACGAAGGCCCTACCCTTTGACTCCGTCGTTCCGGGTGAGCGAACTACTTCACTGATCATACCTTATGACTGTTGGTTGATAGATTTCATTGATGAATGACTAATCTATCCTTTTGCCTCGAGTATCCAAGACTCTCTTGCTGATCTCGTTGAGTAGAACCATTTAGACATGTAGGCCTCTTCTATAGGCCTACCCGCATTGTACCAAGGTAGATGAGGTACTCTGCGAAGGCCGACCCACCTTCCTCGAACAAGGGCGCAAAGGGTGTCTTAATCTGGATAGGAGATTACTCAAGATTACGTTTGGGGACTTTTACGCTAGTCTGGCGTTTGTTATAGTGAACTATTTAACCTAACTAACATCCACGACATAAAGCGTAAATAAGTAAGTAAATGCGCGCGAGAAAGTAAATCAAGCAGACATGGATCCTCGTATGGCCCCTAACCTAGAAGATCTAATCTCCTTTGGTTTTATTCTTGTTTCGCCATTTGGTTCGTCTTAGATCGCCATCTTTGAACCTCCATTGATTTTTCCCACTCGCCTTTGGACTCCTTCCTTGAGCTTCTTCAATGGACTTATAGACCCTAAACTCTAATTACAAGACTCTAACGATTCGCAGATCGTATGAACTTGAAATTGAAATTAATTACAAAGCATGCACCTATCCGTGCGTAAAACAAGAATAAGAAATAAATCTATGGACATACTAGTTTCCCGCATTCACATCACATGCATTCATATAATATATGAGGGCTAAGAATTATATATGCATGATGATCTTGGGAGATACTTTTGTCGACATCATATGTCACATTACGGACCTTAAGTCTAAATTCAAAGAATTTGACTAATGGTGCGTTCTAGTTTTATCTTTTATGATCGTAGAATCAATTTTAAGAAAACTCCGTTTTGGGTTTTGAAAGCCCGGGTCAAGTACAGAAAAACTTTGGCTTGATTCTTGATGATTTCATAAATCAATTTTAACAGAAAACCCATTTTGGCCTTTCGGATGGCCCGGGTTTATTTTGGAAATATTTGGTTGGAATTGGAAGAAATAGGATAAAACTCCCACTCGAATGATGGTCCCTTTTGATGGTCCAAAAAGCCTTAAAAAAACCTGGGACAAGTCCAAGACAAGTCCCGGCCCAAGCCCACAAAGGGCTCGGACAAAGGTTCGGACATGGCACGGCCCAATGGGCCGGCATGTCCTGGCCGAGGCCTTTCTAGGCGTGGTTTCGTCCTGGCTGGAGCCAGGACGCTAGTCCATGCTCCAGAAGCGTCCTAGATGCGTCTGGTGCTGGACCGGACCAGCAGATGGTGTCTCGGACCTAGTCCGAGACACCCAGAACCTCCCAGACGCGTCTCCAAGACGCGTCTGGTCGAGAGCTACTGGACGCGTCTGGTCAGACGCGTCCACCAGTGTTGGGATGCGTCTGGTCGGACGCGTCCACAACTGCTACTGGTCCGGCCAGGAAGCTTCCTGGCCGGATTTCATGAGTTTCTAAAAAACTCGTGTTTCCAATTTTTTTTTCTTTTGCAACTCCAAGTTGCTATTTTCCAATTTTAAAAACACTTCTAAAATTCTTCCAAATATTTTTAGAACACTTCTAAAAATTCCAAATTTTGTTTTTCAAAAGTTTCCAAAACTTAAAAACAACTCTTAATCAAACCAATTTTAGATCAAAGTCTAGGTTTTTTAAACACTTTCAAGAACAAATTTTGAAAACAACTCTTAATCAAATCAATCAAAATTTTATGTTTAAAATACTTTTAAACACTACTATCTATCTAAACAAGCATAGACTGGATCAAAATCTAGGTTTTTGAAACACTTTCAATCATAAATTTTGATTTTCAATTTGAGAACTCATTAAATCCTATTCATTGTAGTCAAATTGTGAGTTTAAAATACTTTTGAAAAACTTTTAAAACACTTTAAAAAACTCAATTTATCAAACTATCAAGCATATCAAATATGAACTAGTTCGATTCTTAGCAAAAGCTAGTTAATTGCAAGAGGCTCTGACACCACTGTTGGGTTATGGTGGTGTCTACTAATGTCGTATAAGCGGAATCTCATACATCTAATGTCTTGACATTAGTATTGGTCCCATGATCATCATGCATAAACTAGCAATTAAACTAATGGGAGATAGTAGATTACCTTAATCGTTATTTCCCTCGAACTATTCCAATAGATTAAAGAAGACCAAGAGCTCCAATCATTGCTCCTCTACTTGGGACACCGAACGGTGTATTTAATCTCCCTTCTTGAAAGCTTTCTACCACTCCAATGGTGATTTGATAATAAGAAGACTTTCTTCTTGCTTGACTAGATGATAGCTTGGGAATTAGCTCACTTTCTCCTCTGTACTTGATGTGGTAGAGTAAGAAAGATTAAGGAGAAATTCTACACCTTATTCTCTGCCCAAGGAGTCTTTATATAAAACCCTAATAAGAATCCACTTCCAATTAGGTTTCCTAAAAGACCGTTTAGAATAAGATTTAGGGAAATTATCGAAAATAGCAACTAGTTGATATTTCCTCAATTCCCTAAGGAGATGAAGTCCAAACCCAGCCAAAATTGGCATATTTAATTTTCATAACATTAGGAAACGTCCCTCCAAAAATCAGCCCAATCTGAGCCATAAAAGTTCCCGAATCGGTCTATGCCCAAAACCCCGTTTTTGAGCTTTTTGTACCCAAATTCTATTTAGGCCTGTGAGATATGTTTATGGGACATTCCCAATATTATATCACACTCCCACTAGTCATGTCATCTGATTAAATACCCATTCTTATGTGTAACCCGATCTAGGATTCGATCGAAGTAAGTCGCGAATTACTTCGTAATTCGACGATCGTAGTTGGTTCCTAGCATAAACTCTACGACCCCCTAAATCAATCGGACTTGATGATCTTTTTCATCAATTGTCCTAGCCGACAAATTGCTCGCATTGCAATCTTGGTCGAAGGACATCTCCTTCAACTCCTTCAGAAGAGACATCAATGACATAGATATAAGTCTTGAATACTCAATCCTAAAAATTCGATTCGATGATGAACCGAAGAAGACAACTGCATAAGTTGAGCGGAGAAGTGTTTCAAGTCAAATGTCAAAACCTAAACGATTAGACATTGTCGACGACAAAATGATGTCGTCATATAAAGGATTACCAGACGATGAAATGTTTGAAAGAATTCATCGATCTGAGATAATGAAAATTATATGAAGTTGTCTTGAATACAAATGACGGAGAATGAAAAATTCAGAAATGAAACTTGTCTTCAAGAAAATAAGTTATTCAAACGGTAAATCAGTATAATTTTCAGAAAGGTCCTTAGATCTGTCTAAGAATTACAAAAACATCCTCAGATATGTTAGAAGAAAGGACCATTGTTGAAAGATCTTGGGATCAGGGGTTATTATATATAAATCCTCAAGTCTTCGTAGTTCTGTATAATCTACGGAAGGTCCTTCATAAATCCTCATGGGCAACCTAGTCTCCTTGGAAAGATAAGGGAATTAGGGTTGATAAGACCTAAAAGTTGAATATGAAGTCATTCGGTCTAGACGAGACTCGAATAAAAAATACAAGGGTCTTAATAAGATTTTCGACTCAAGAATACGAACGGAAATCTAAAGACGAAGAATGACAAAATATTGAATGATAACTTTAGTGATCATGGGATAGTTTTGAACCTATCAAGCAAGTATATATGTTAAGAGATATAACCTACGAAAGAGATTAAAGAGAAACTCACCTTGTGCTATAATTCAAGTATCTAATGATCATAAATTATCATTTTATGAAACAAAACTAAAACCGCAACACTAAAGGAATTGTGTAAGAAAATAGTTTTATCAAAAAGGATAATTCACTGGTTACCCTAGAACTGTGGGGGCAGATATTGTTAAGTATCTGGATGGTACACTATATGAAATATGGTAAGATTCCATCTAAGTTGATGAGTAAGAGAAAATACTCTTGAAATGTGGGGGGGGCCGAGAAGGAGCCTAAATGCTAGTTAGAAAGAAATAAATGACATAAAGATTTCAAAATTCTCCTTAAGATATAACCTCATAGGGATGTGAGAAGAGGGAATTATGGAGTACCCCAGAAACCAGATTTGGCCAAAAAGAATATTTGATCGATAAGGTTTCATTGAACTAAGAACTTTAATTATATTCACCAAGTTCTGACAAGATTAAGAAATCAAGTGTGTGAATATAAGTGATGACCTGAAAGTCTAATTCACTGAACAAGTCTGAGAAAACACAAACAGGAAGAACTTCTCTTTTTAACCCTAGACTAAGTAACAAGATTCAACCGTGAATCATTTGTTCAAGATAACAGACGATACCAGTTAGGAACAAGGAGGTGTTTGAGAAGATATGATCCCGATATTCTTCCATATTGAATCGTTACACATGATTAATAATTTAAATTACATGTTTGGACTGAGAAACGTAGAATTGCCACTCAAGGACCACGGTAAGCATAAACACTTGAATTTAAACAAATTCAATAAAGAGTTGTCTGAGTAACAAATAGTTATTAGGTATCTGAGTAGACTCGTAAAATTAGGTTGTACGTATCATAAACAAAGAAAAATCAAGATATGTTGACAACACTTGAATCTCAGATACAAAGTCTAACAGTGGATTTGAAAAATCACTAACGACTACGATATCATAAAATTCCTTAAAGGGCAAACGTGCATAACTTGATCGGCAATGTAATCATAAAGGCCTTGATGGGTTCATTACTCTGGAGAAGCAAAGTTAGTGGGTGAACTTCCTGGATGATATTTATATGTGAATAAAGCTTAGTGCACGCAATAAACCTAAGTAGTTGTTGCATAGGCACTAATACGGTAAGTCTAGAGAATTGAAAATAAATAGACTAGCAACATAAAGAAATTGCTCTCAAGGAACGCATAAATTAAAATTATGTTGAATCCTAAGTTACGCAGTTGATCCGTATAGGACAATGGTGAACAAGAGAGTCGAAATTGCATCATCAAGGGGGTGTGGCCAAAACGCCTAAAGTAAATGAGTAAAGCCATGGTGAAACCCTACCTAGATGACTGGAGAACCTACGATCTAGGTTCAAAGGGCAACTGAAGCTATATCCTGACTCGACAGTAACACTGTAAGAGATTTTTATCGTTTACCCATTCCTAGGATGAAAACAGTGTTGCTTGCAGTGAGAGGCTAAGCATTAAGCTTTTAATGAATCCGAAAACTTAGAATTTGATTCTAACGTGGTATAGCAGGATACCTTATTACGGATAACTTATATGTGTGTGAATTGATGTCGGTTCTATGGGAAGGTCGTCTAGGCCGACTTCTCTAAAGCGCATACGAAATCGAGATTGTTCAAGGTTGAAATGAACACAACCGAGAATCTAAGTAAGTAAGGGATTAGCTGTGTGATAGCTATTTTGGTTTACAATTCCCGGACTTAGTTCAAGACGAAAAGTTCATTGCCATCCTTGTAGACCTCGTAGTTACTCACTAGGAAAGGTTCAAAGTCGAAAGACTACCTTCTTCCGATGCAGCGAAGTTCCGCATATGAGATTTGTTAGTGTCAGTATGTCAGTATAGTATGTTTGTATATATCATGGTAAACCTCGAATTTTCATTTATGTGGGGGATTGTTGGAATCGGAGCCAATTTTGGCTCGACTTGACTCGTCAAATACAAAAACAGAATGTGCCATTGCGTTCGTCTCGTCGAGCTCTTAAACTTAGAGCCAAGAATTACTCAGATCCAATTCCGATGAATGAGAAATTCAAGTTTAAAGTTTGGACCAAGATCAGGTGAAATAGGGACTAAAACGTCAAGTTGGACATGTCAATTTGGGGACCATTTAAGCGAAGCGAGCACGTCCAGATCTGGACGGCTCGCGTTCACTCCGCAGGATTTCGCGAGATCTGACGGTCGCGCTTTGAAGTCCCCGGAACAGTGTTGGGACGAAGTCAGACGCGTTGGATCAGCGAGATCCAACGGCGCGTATCTTCTCTGTGTCGGGCCAGCTTCGGGATTTCAACAAATCCTCATCTAACGGTCACTTTCTTGATCTGTTGGGACGAATTCGTGCAGCATCTAGCTCCATCCAACGGTGGGTGTTCCACACGAGTAATTGAGCCTAATCCAATGTTCCATATTGCCATTGACTCTAATTTTCGGTTTGAGTCTGCCATTTTGAAGGGATATGTCCTTTGACCCCAAAAGACAAATGTACATATTCGATTCCTATACAAACAAACCAAATTCATTCCATTCATCATCAATTCATTTTTTTCTTTTCTTGTAAAAGTCAGTATTCTAGTGTGTCTGGAATATAAATCTGATTTGGATGTATTCTAATATATCTAGAATTTTGAAGAAAGAACTCTCCGAGTGAATTTCGTCCATTTTGTTCTTCTCTTCTCTCTTCAAATTAGTATTCTGGTGTGTCTGGAATATATTTCTGATTTTAAAAATATTCTGGTGTGTCTGGAATTCCGAAGAGAGAAGTATCTGAGTGTCTAAAAGATCTATTTGCTTCAGTCTAAGAGCTCATATTATTTACGAAGGTTCGTCCGCTTTTAGAATATAGAAGTACCATCTTAAATTCTGAAAGGATAGTCGTTGTATTCCGAAGGCATACACCCTAACAATTGGTACTGTTACGAGAGTGTAAAATGTCTTGAGGAAAGAGAATTTATTCTCGCCTCGACTCCATTATCTCTTGTCTATCTCGGTTATTCCGAAAGAAGAAATTACTAATAAAATCGCTATTCGCTTATCGTTTATCTCTCTATAACTTAGAGAAATGAAGTTCCTTACTTCAACCCAGACTCTGTCTTAATCAAGACAAGACAGAGATAAAGTGAACTCAAATCATAACTAGAGGAACAACAAAAGGCTAGTAAAGTCATAGGGAAGAAGAAACCTACCTTAATCTAAAGCAAAACAAGTCCCACGAGAAGAACAATGAGATAAAAACCGCCAAATTCCGCTCCCTTCTTCTTCTTCTTTTTCTTGCCCTAGCTTTCTCTCTCTAGATTGCCCAAACCCTCTCTCCCTCTCAAGAAATCACTGCTGGAGAAAAAATAAAAATAAAATGGGTGGTATTAAGATTTAGTGAGTTTAAGGGATTTGAAGGTAATTTGGAAAATAGATGTCCAACCCCTCTTAATATAAGAACATCATAGAGAAACAAACGGTGGAAGTAGGGGTGGGAATCGGTCCGGACCGGTCGGTACCGGACTCTAACTTCATCGAACCGGTCGACTCGGACATAAATTGTTGGTGACCACCAATTTACTCGGGCGGACTCGGACGGTCACTCTCAAGAATTCTTTGTCCATTGACCGTCCAAGACCGCTTATTTTACCGGTCCAGTCGGACACCGGACGGTCTCGGTCCGAACTTTCCAATAAATTTACTTAATTCAGAACTTTATTTTTATTACCACAAACAAAATTACTTACAAACGAAGATGTTTAGCCAAGAAATCAAAAGTAAATATAAAAAAGAAAAAACACAGTTGATCATCATTTGACAAGATATAAGTAAGCCATGCACTAATGTTTGGTCTTCTAGAGGACTATATGACTATAGCCAACGATCATCATATATTCATTCATATGTCTATAAAATTCAACGGTCAACTTCTAAAAATGAGGACAGTTTAGTCGGTCAACCTATTCGGTCACTCGTACCGGTCGGTCCTTCGACATAGAATTTTGACCGTGACCGTCCGCCAATTCTTTCGGGCCGGTCGGACACTGACCGTTATGACCATCGGGTGTCCATGGACACTTTTTATCTCGGTCGAACGGATCGGATAGCGGTCTTCCGGATCTTTTTCCCACCCCTAGATGGAAGTGATTTTTCTTAAGGGTTGCTAAATGCACCCCCATAAATTACTCAGGACTGTTACAGCATCACTAGTCCTTGCAAGAAAAAGTTTACTATTAATAATAGGGATACGTAACTGGAACAATTTTTTAGCTCCTCGATAAATCCCGACTGATTATGGTTGCCGGTTAATTGGAAAGCTGTCAGTTCTAAGTAGGTTCATGCATTTGTTTATGATATAGCCTTGCAAGTTACAGTATTAAAGATGTATTTCAAACTATATGTTTTTCCTCTTAACAAAAAAAAAACTATATGTTTTTTCTTTTAAAAAAATTATATATTTTCCTTTTAGATCTCTACTCTTATGTTGGAATATAATATAATCTCTTACAATATTACAAAAAGGAAAAAAAACTCCAAACTTAAATGAGGAGTTGGAATCAGTGGTGGGCCAGTAGCCACTAGGTTCCACCGAGTCTAGCACATGGAGGGGCCCAACCCAACGTGGACCTTTTGTATTTTCTCTGATTAGCATGCAGAACGTGAAACATCCAGATAGTTCTAGTGGGTTACACGTCTGCGCAACAAAGCTGACCTTTTTCCTTCTTATCACTTGTCCCTATATGAAAATATTTGTCCTTTTATTACACTGACCCCCCTTATGTCTCTTTTATAAGAGTTAATTCCTATATGGCCCCCATACTTTGTGACCAGCTTCCTTTATGGCCCCCTTTTTTTCGTAAATTCAAATATAACCCCCTATTTTCAAGTAAATGTCATTACTACCCTTCTTAATTCTAAATTTAAAACATTTAAAAAAAGTTATTTCCACCTCACCCCTCTCTCTCTCTCCACCTCATCTTTCTCTACAACTCACCCCTCTCTCTTTCCAACTCACCTCTCTCTCTCTCTCTCTCCAACTCACCCCTCTCTCTCTCCAACTCACCCCTCTCTCTCTCTCCAACTCACCTCCATCTTCTCCGATTGAAGTCGCCGGCCGGAGATTTTTCCGGCCGGCGACTTCCAAAAACAAAATTTTTTTTTTTCTTTTTCTCTCATCTCTCTCTCTCTAAAAATCCGGCGAAGGGGGTTTCCCTTCGCCGGAGCCGTGAACAGACCGATCTGGTTTGTTCACGGCAGACCTTCAAAGAGGGATAATCATGTTTATTTCCTTTCCTAATCGCAGCTGAAACTGTGAAATCTCTCTTAACAAAACCTACTGGTAATCTCCCTAGTGTCTTTAAAGGAACTCCATTAAAACCATTACTCGAACTCTTTAGAAGATCCGAAGCTGAAGTTCCAGAAATTTCGAGTAAAGAATGAGGCAGCGAACTCGCCATTAAGAAGTGACGAAAGAACAAGTTACAGATCGTTCCTCAAGATCAATAAATTAGATTTCAAAATCCCTGTATTTGCATGAAATTAGGCACAAAATTAACAACAAAATCAACACAGAGAGAGATTGAAACATTCAAATTAGAATAATAGAAACGCATTACTTATCGAAATCATGAGCGTTATAAACAAATCAATTAGACAATTAACAATTTAAAAAGTTGAATCGTAAATCGAACATGATGAGTTGAGTAAGTACCTCGAGAATCGCCTAGAGAGAGAGAGAGTTGGAAATTTGAATCGCTTGAGAGATGGAGAGGGATAGGAAATGAAACCCTAAAAGTGGAAAATGTTGAAGTAATGATGAAGAGGATGAAGATCGAGTTCGATGTTACCGAAGAAGGGCTTAGATTTGGACTTTTTAGAGAGAAGGGGGGGAGTGAGTGAACTTGGAGCAGTTGAGCCAACAATTCCCTGGTTTGGCTGTTGAGAGATTATTACGACTTTCTGGATCGTATTTTGACTCACCA
>BEHA01005582.1:916142-950983 GCA_002897215.1 Eschscholzia californica subsp. californica | reverse complement strand
CTATCCCACAAACATAAGAGTTCTCAAAATCTACTTAGAAAAAAGAATCTGCCCTCTTTTTAAATATCACAGAGCCCTCATCTTCTCACCAACATTAACAACGCATGGAGATGATGATAGTCAAATCATTTAAAAGATTTTATTGAAAAATAGGAAGGCTTAGAATGATCTAATAATAACTAAATAAAAAAGTCGAGTTCTTTTTTTTTTTTGGGAGAATTATTGAAACTCCCCAACTCTGATAATGCGTATATTGAAATCCTCCACTTTAATTAGTAATTACTGAAACCTCCAACTTCGTTAGATTTAACGATATTGTGCCGTTAGAGAGAGGGAAATGACCAAAAGACCTTTTACTAAAACCAAACCTAACAACAGTGCGGGAAAATGGGGTGCCGGATACCAAAATGTGGGGCGCTTATATCACTGAACCAAAATCGCTCCTCCTCCTCCAAACTGAAACCAGACGAACTCCCACCTCCATGAACGATCTCCCTTGATGAAACCAGACGAAAACAAATCAAGAAGCTCACGTTTTTTGGTGGGTACCAGGTATTCTCGCTCTCTCTCTCTCCATTCAGGTATTCTCGCTCTCTCTCTCTCCATTCGAATACAACTAGGGTTTTGAGTTTTGGGTTTTCAATCCTTTATCGCTTTGTTAAGGTTTTGGGTTATCAAATCTACACAATTTAATCATTCAAGTTCCTAAGATTAAAGAGAAACCTGTAGAGAGTGGCATTAGAAGGATCTTTCTTGATGGCTTGAGTATAAATAGCAGCAGTTTTGAGATAATTAGTACTACCACCATTAAAACTTTTATTACTACCACCACCGCCATATTCATATTCATGAATTTGTTGATTACAACTTCCATCGGAAGAACTACAATTTGATGATGATGATGATGAGAGAGAGGTTGAAAGAGACATTCAGGTGAGGTTTGACAAGTTGTCAATAAGTCCAAAGTGTAGGTGGATTAGGTTGGTTTCAATATTTATTACTCCCAAATTTATAAATTCAGAAAATTATTTCTAAAAAAAATTTACTCCCGGGCGGAGATATTGTTTTCTTCTGTCTTTCCTTTTCCGGCGCCACCTTGAGGGGTCAGTTTCCTTTCATTTAGGCAGTTCAATAACCGTTTTTTGGGCAGTTACAATCTTTTTGACCGAGTCTTGGGCGGTTCTCCACCCCTGTTTTCTATTTCTTTTGCTCGATTTGAACTTTCACAAGTTCTAAATCCTCTAATTCGTCGCTCTTCAGGGCTTTTATAGTCGAGATCAAGTCTCATCTTTGTATTACTTATTCTATTTCACTATTTTCCTGGTGTTCTTTCAATTATGGCTTCTACCGACAGTCAATTCATCCAGCAATTTGAAACTTTAACAACGGCAGAGGTGGTTCCTCCCACTGTTGATGGAGGAGATATTATCAATGGGGATATCGCTATTATTAAACAGGGTGTTATTTGGTTCCAAAGTGCGAAAAAAATCGACATTGGTCAAGCAATGTATCGTTTATCAAGAATCATACATGGTCCAAATAAGTATACTATTTCGGAAGTGAAGGACAATTTGTTTCTTATCAAATTCCAGACGGCTACGGAATTGGAAATCGCTCTGGAAAGTTCTCCTTGGATTATCCAAGAAGAACTTATTGTTCTCCAACCATGCGAGCCTGAAGTTTCGGCCATTGATCATTCGTTTGATTCGGTCTGGTTTTGGGTTCAATTTCATGGCATCCCGCCGAGTCACCTTAACAGTACAATTGTTAATCGTCTTGCTGACACTCTTGGACCTTATACTCCCACTACTATTGAGGACTCCATGAAATGGAGTCTTTTTGGCAGAGTTAGGGTTAAATTATGTATTACAAAGGCTTTACCTTCGAGAGTAAATTTAAAACTCTCGAATTCCAAATTAATTTCTATTGAAATTCGAATTGAAAAATTGCCTCGATTCTGTATCTACTGTGGTCACATAGGGCATAATATTAAATTTTGTGCTACCATTTTGGCTTTTAACGACCTATTAAAACAGAATCTGACTGAGGCGACTCGTACTAAAATCCTTAAAGAAATGTCTCCTAAATATACGGAGACATTTAAGGTTCCGTTCTCTACGAGAAATCCCCTAAAAGAACTAGATTCTTTCGGGAGGGATTTAATTCCAAAATTTACGGATCTTAATATTGATAATGATAACATTGTTCCGATAGAAGAAATTTGTGCAAAGCATCCGAATATCCGTTCTAACTATGGTAATCTTCTTTCTAGTCTTTGTCAGGCAAAAAGAACAAAAATCCAAACAGAGAAGGGCATATCTTCGGTTTACTCAAATAGTATCTACAAGGATTTGGCAGATAATAATCGGGTGGAGAACGAGTTAAATCTGAGTACCAGCGAGGATATTGATGAGGATATGCCGTTGGCGGATGTTCGTGTGAGAAAGCATTTCAAAAAATCATCAAAACAGATACTACTAGGCAAAGTTGATGAAAGGGTAACGGCAACCCAAATGCCGCATCAGCCATGAGTGCTTTTGCTTGGAATTGTCGGGGTTTAGGGAACGTCCCGACTAAAGATACATTATCTCAGTTCCTAGGAGCAATCCGGCCTTCCTTGGTTTTCCTCTCAGAAACTCGTTTAATTAATTATTGTCTTTTTCCTCTTTTTAATAAATATTGCTTGTCTGAATACTTTCATGTCCCGTCTGTGGGACGTAGTGGTGGCCTTCTTTTACATTGGTCTTCTGATTTAGATATTAATATTAATTCTCACTCTAGTAACCTTATCCATATTACTATTAAGAGCCTAAATAATCCTAATCCCTGGGATATGTTGTGTATCTATGGGCCCCCTAGGGTTCAGGATAGACCAAGATTTTGGTCTTCTGTTTTGAATAAAATTCGTACTATAAATAACCCGTACTGTTGTATTGGTGATCTTAATGCTATTTCTGCTCGATCTGATAAATTTGGTGGTTCGTCTAACATCCCTTTTATGACACAATTTCAGAACTTCATTCAAGAAGCTAATCTGTTGGATTTAGGCTTTAATGGTCCGGGATTTACTTGGACAAACAGTAAATCAATTCATCATCTCACGAGAGAACGGCTTGATAGAGTTTTGTGTGATCCAAATTGGTTGTTGGAATTTCCTGAATCAGGGGTGTTTCATCTTCCCAGATATAACAGTGACCATGCACCTATTTTAATTAAATTTAAAGTTCAAGGTCAAGTTATCAGCACAATCTCCAAATTCGAATTGTTCTGGACCAAACACAGAGATTATGAGTCTCTTTTTAAATCAGAATGGGATAACAGTTGTGGTGACCTTCTGGACAGGCTACAAAGGACAAAAAACTCCATTCAATATTGGAGTAAGAGGGCATTTGGTTTAATTCAAAACAGGTTATCAATTCTAAGGAAACGGTTGGCTGATATTCAATCAATTACTCCTACTTCAGATACTCTATCGGTGGAGAGTAATTTACAGGAGCAAATCATTTTTCTAGAAGAAATTCAACGCACTAAAGCTGAACAACGTTCTCGTTCAAATTGGGCAAATAGTGGCGATAGAAACACAAAGGCGTTTCATATATCAGC
Organism: Eschscholzia californica subsp. californica; assembly: GCA_002897215.1. Lineage (NCBI taxonomy): Eukaryota > Viridiplantae > Streptophyta > Magnoliopsida > Ranunculales > Papaveraceae > Eschscholzia > Eschscholzia californica. The sequence goes on along the minus strand of BEHA01005582.1, from coordinate 947,380 downwards.
TTCTATTAGAAAGCAAAAGAATCAGATTAACCAACTAGAAACGGTTTCGGGTCAACAATTGACTAATTTGGAGGACATAGCTACAGAACTCATTGAGTATTTTCAGAATTTATTCTTGGTTGAACCGGTTAGTTCACCTCCGATTGAGATATTAAATGCATATAAAGTTATATCGGACAATAACCTGGACTACTTCTCAAGGATCCCCACAGCAGAAGAAATAAAATCCGTAGTGATGGAAATGGGATCGATCAAAAGCCCGGGGCCAGATGGATTACCTTGTTTCGTTTTTCAAAAGCATTGGGACATTATCGGGCAGGATCTAACGGTATATATCCAATCGGCTTTCCAAACAGGTTCAATCGATCCTTCTCTCAATCTCACTACATTGGCTCTTATTCCGAAGTGTAGGAATCCGAGTTTAGCCTCAGATTATAGGCCGATCTCACTTTGCAACTCAATCTATAAATTCATCACGAAAATTATAGCTAATAGAATTAGACCTTGTCTTGATAAAGCCATTATGTGGACCCAAAATGCTTTTGTTCCTAATAGACAAATAATGGATAATATCATAATCACACAGGAACTACTTCACTCCATGCATAATTCCAAAGCTAAAAATGGTGCATTTGCGCTTAAAATGGACATGGCAAAAGCATATGATAGGGTCAATTGGGACTTTCTCAAACAAGTCCTCATGTCTACTGGTTTTTCGGGTCGCATTCTTGATTTAATAATGTCTTGTGTTACTACTTCTAGATTCAATATTAAACTTAATGGGAAATTGGTGGGAGATTTTCAGGCCTCTAGAGGCCTGAGGCAGGGGTGCCCCCTGTCTCCCTACCTGTTTATTCTTACCTCACAGTCGCTCTCCCTCCTCATATCTTATTATCAAACTCAAAATTTGTTTACAGGTTATCAGATTAATAGGTCCAGCCCCAGCATTACTCATTTGCTGTTTGCCGATGACCTAATAATCTTTGGGAAAGCTAATAATCGAAATCTAGATTCTATTTTACACATGATGAACACTTATGTAGAATTTTCGGGGCAGAAGGTGAATTTCAACAAGTCTTCTCTTTACTTTAGTAATGGAGTTCCAGAAGATATAAAGGCAGCTTTCGTATCTCAATTGAGTGCTCCAATCATGGACGATCAAGCCAAGTATCTGGGTGCATTAATCCTCAAGCCAGGAAACAGAATTGAAAGCCACCAATGGTTAGTGGAGAAATTTAACAAAAGTTTATCAGGTTGGAAACAAAAATACATCTCTCAAACGGGTAAAACGGTTCTTATCAAATCTATCTTGGCTGCATTCTGTACATACCCTTTTAGTTACCAAATTCTTCCTAAACATATCATCAATCAACTAGAAGTCGTAGAAAAGAGTTTCTGGTGGGATCATTCATTGGACCATAATAAGATTCATTTTCTTAAGTGGGATATCATATGTTCCCCTAAACATCAAGGTGGTCTAGGCGTAAGAAATTTATACTTAGTCAATGAAGCCTTGGTGGCTAAAATGACTTGGAGATTATTATGTAATTCCAATGCCATTTGGGTCAGACTCTTGAAGTCGAAATATTACAAAAATGATGACTTCTGGACTTCGGAGAGCCCTTCTTCTGTATCTCCTTTTTGGCATTCAATACTAAAAACCAAGAACACCATGAGAGATAACGTTCTCTGGTCAGTGGGAGATGGGACTAGTATTAAAATCAAAACAGATCCATGGATTCCAAACATTCATAATAAAATTCCTACCATTATAGCAGAGTTACCCTCAAACATCTTTTGGGTCTCGGACTTAATTATTAGGGATACTAATATTTGGAATGTGGAAATTCTCCATACATATTTTGATTATACTAGTGTGCAGGCTATTATCAATATTAAAATTCCCCAGATATCTCGCAAAGATACTCTCATTTGGTGCAAAACAGAAAGTGGGAAATTCAATACAAAGTCTTATTACTCGGAGCTGAGAATGCGTCCAGCATTAAGTCAGGAAGCTTTTGACTTCCCATGGAAAAAATTTTGGAAGATAAAGGGTATGAATCCATCAATACAACAGTTTATATGGAAAGTTATTCACGATGGAGTTCCAACTTTAAGCAACATAGGTAAGAGATTACAGGAAATACCTCAACACTGTTTGATGTGCAACTCGGACGAACCGGAAACCACAAAGCATCTGTTTGGAACTTGTCCAACCTTTAAACAGTTAATAAATCTCACAGGACATGAAGACCTACAAAATATGGGTGAAGATTTGATTACAAACCTAACACAGTGTTTAGCAAGTAAAGAACAAGAGAGATCATGGTTCGTTTTCACTTATCTAATATGGGAGTGGTGGAAAATGCGAAACGATCTACATTTCAATCAAAAACCAGTGGATCTAAGCCGTTGTTGGTGGAATACAAAGGAATCTATGAGGTATGTCCTTCCTTTTCTTAATTCCTCACTTTCTTCTTCTCAAAATGTTGCAGAAAATTGGAGTCATCCTCCAGAAGGCCAAGTTAAAATAAACTGTGATGGATCATTCAAGGAGAACCGAGCATCGGGTGCTGCTGTGGCGAGAAACTCGTTGGGACTGATTTTAGGGACGAAGAGACAATCATTCAGACCACAATCGCCGCTTCATAGTGAGCTTCTAGGGTTTCGGTTGGGTGTAGATTTAGCAGACGATTTAGGGCTTCATGTATTTATACTAGAAGGAGACAGCAGAGTGATGGTGGACTTACTAACGACCGGCGATCTACAAGCCCCATGGCGTTTGACGGATGAGATCGCTGCATTGAGAGAGCGTTTATTACATCGACACGTCACCATCTTGTATACCCCTCGACATTGCAATCAGCTGGCTCATCAAATAGCGAATGAGGATTAGTCCTTAGTTTTGGCAGTTATGTCAATTTAGTACTTCTCAGTTAATCCGCATGAGTTTTACTTTAGCTTCTGTATAGCTGTATAAAACTATGTTATCTTGTTAATGAGTATTTTTCCCTCAAAAAAAAAAAAAATTTATTACTCCCATCTCTAATTTTAGGGCTTTTGCAATTAATAGACTCCTCTCCTACTCTTTACAGATAGTATTATAATTGTGAATAAATCCAAAGTGTTCTTAGTGCTAATAATATAGTATCAAATAGCTGCTCCTGCTGCATGGTGTTGTGGTTGTGAGGAATGTTGGCTAGTTCTATAATTGACCACCTGCACTTTAATAAAGAGAATTAATTCCATTACAAGAAACTAGCTAGTCTATAGGAGGTATAAATGAAAAATAGGTTTTATTCACAGATGGAGGAGAATCATCTAAATTTAATAATACTTCTATGTGATACAGCCCCATTCTCAATAGGACTCGTTTGGGTCTAAACATTATGTGATACTTTAGTGATAGTTTAGTGATTAGGAACATCATATTACTAACCGAGAGGAAGTAGTTTGAACCGAATAATGTGATACTGTTAATTTTGTTAATGTTTTCACTTCATGTTGTTGGATATGTTTGAAATTTGTTATTTGTCTGAAGTTTAAAACTACTAGTGATTTGGCTTGGCTAAAAGCTTCGGGACGACATACATTATGAGCTCGAGATACCAAATGTAAGCTTCTTTTTTTATTTGTGATTCCATTTGCTTCATGTGAGAGGATGTTTATAAAATTACTTGACTAACAGGGACCCAATTGGGGGTAAAGGTACTCGTAAAAGAATGGTTGAAACACCTCCTCCGCCACCATTAAGTAATCGACTTTGTTCCCCTTCTCCAATTTCATTATAGTTTTGTTCTATGAGAATGTTTTATAAGATTGTTTGAAATGATTGTCTTTGTCTTGTAATAGGTGCTACTACCTCCATCGACATTCCATTAACTATTGATAACTATACTGTAGATGATCCTTCTGATCATATTCCAGTATTTTTTGAAGCTCAAATAGATCCCATAACTAGCAATGTAATGGGATTAGATGATGTTTGTGTCAATGAGAAAAATGAAGACACTTTTTAGGCTCACAATGGATTATTGGGTGAGGAAGATGGACCAGAAATTGATGTGGATGAGGGAGATGAAGCAGAAATTGATGTTGAGTGTGAAGAGGCTATGGAGAATGAGAATCCTCCTACCCAACAACCTCCACTGCATTTTGATCAAGCACAAGAAGACGAAGAGTTTGGTCACTTTGTTCAGGACACTAAGGTGTTGGAAGACTTCGAAATGAAATTCACTGATGAAAGCCAAGTTCCTCTTGCATTTAAAAAATGTATGGTTTTCTCATTTGTTGACATATTTAGTAAGATGGCTAAAAAATATGTTATCTTGAATAAATTTGAAATGTGATTTCCAAGAAATGATGGTGATAGGATAGGGTGTGTTTGTATCGGAAAACCCAAACTTAATCATGAAGTTCATGAAGTTAATGATGTAAAACCTTGTCCATGGCATATGTATGTGTCTCAAATTCGTGGTACAAAAACAATAAAAGTTAGGAAGGTACATGATGTGCATACATGCGGAAGAAGAGTTGGTAAGAAGAATAGTAGTGCCTCTTATTTATTTTGTGCAGATGCCGTAGAGAAACATGCACGGGAGAACCCATCTGGGTTTAATTCTGAAGATGTTCAAAAATATATTTGGAAGCATTACAAAATCAAAATTAATTACATGAAAGGTTATAGAGCTTGGTGTCTTCTTAAAGATAGGATATACGGGAGTTTTGAAGAGTCATTTGCTTTTGTACCGTTGTTGTGTGAAAAAATTCTAGAAACAAATCCTGGTAATGTTGCACAATATGGTATAGATATGGGAACTAGGTAGTTCAAGTATTGTTGCATGGCATACCAATTTTCACACCATGGGTTCAAGAACTCTTGCAGACCTATAATAGGTCTAGATGGATGTTTTCTTAAAGGTAGGTATGGTGGGACTTTGTTGGCGGCCACCGCATTAGATGCAATGGGGGGTTTGTACCCGTTGGCAATTATGGTTTGTGATGTAGAGAATGAAGGCAACTGGACTTCTTTTCTTGAAATATTGAAGTCGCATTTGATGTTGAAGGGCAAGAGGATTACATTTATGAGTGATAGAGAAAAAGGTCTTGTAGCAGCAGTAGAGAAAGTGTTTCCAGAGGCTTGTTTAAGACTTTGCTTACAACACTTGTTTGCAAATTTTAGGAAGTATTTTAAGGATTCTTCCGTGCAGAGCCTTATGTGGAGGGCAGGAGTAGCTCACAAGGAGGTAAACTTCGAAAAGTACATTACCAAGATTCGAGAATTGAACAGAAAAGCGTATGACTACTTGATGAAGTAAACGAAGTATACCTAGGCTCGAGCATTTTATGACAAAGATTCTGAGTCTGAGCATACAACAATTGGAATGAGCGAGTCTTTCAATAATTGGGTGAAACTTTTGAGGGATAAACCAATATGTGTGTTGTCATTCAAACATAACCAAATGCTTAGAGTTATGCATACAAATAGGAGTAAAAAAAGTAAGTATTGGACAGATAATTTGTTGGTCCCGATGATGCAAAAAGAAGTGGAGTTAATGGAATCTGCAGTTGGCCAGTACACTATTGATTGGGCTAACTTGAATGAGGCTGAAGTTAAGTTGACTAACTCTGAAAAGTGTTGGACAGTCGATGTAGTCAACATGACTTGCACTTGTGGGCAGTGGTAACTTAGAAAGTTTGTTTGTATTCATGGTGTATGTGCTGCGATGGATTTGGGTGGTGCAGTATACGAAAAGTATGATTTTTTACTTACTTATTTATACTTATGTTTATCCTTTATACTTATTTATATCTCATATTTGTTTGTCATTTATGTAGCATGTGTAGTGCACTATATAGATGGGAGGCATACAAAGATTCATATGAAGGAAGTGTACATCCAATTGGTGATTCTACTGAGTGGGTAAAGGTATCATTTATATCTCATATTTGTTTATCATTTATGTAGCATGTGTAGTGCACTATATTGTGTTATTTTCAATGACTTTTGTTTTATGTGTGGACCCTTTTATGTGAATGAATGACTTATATTGTGATGTTTATTACGTTGTGCCATTAGATTTTCTTCCTTTATAAAGAGGTTAGGGTTTTTAGTTTCTTATTCTTTCCTATTTTGAATATGCAGCCTACCACTAAAACAGTCAATGCACCTCCATTGATGAGGCAGTCGGGTAGACCAAAGGTGAATAGAAATTAGTCTGCTGGAGAACCTAATCAAACTTCAACAAGCAAACTTAGAAAGTATTCAAGATGCAAGAAAATTGGTCATAATGTCAGGAGTTGTAAAGGGGGTGTTGTTGGAAGTAACTAAAAAAAGAGTACACCTGCCGTAATATGAAATCCTTCACAAGTTGGAGAGTCTGCAACTCCAACTCCATCTGCACCTCATAGAGCAACACCGCCACTACGTTCTCTTAATGAAATAGCATTAGAACGGGCAACAGCATTAGTATCACGAGCATCAACTAGCACATCATTGCACAAAGCAGCTGCCAATGATAAAGGCAAAAGCGTTCAGGCATGGCGCTCAAGTGTCTGTTAACCAGACCATAACAGGAGGTGCAGGGTCCAACAACTTTACATTTAACTTTTAGTTTTTTGTGGAATTGATGATAGTTTTTAGTGGTATTGATGGTAGTTTTTTGTTGAATGGTTTTAGTTTTTGTCAGATGGATGTTAGTGTTTCTGAAATGGATGTTAGTTTTTAAACTAATGGATGTTAGTTTAATGGTTGGAACTTATGTAGAGCTTGGTGATGAAAAATATCTTTGTTTTTTAATAAGAACACACATACACGTAAGAACTACAACTACTAGAGACATAAAATGAAATTACAACTACTAGAAAACATAACAACTGAAATAGACATGACACGTCATTAAGACCTAATTTTAAATTTTTTGAGTGAAAGTTGTTTAAGTGAAAGTTGTTTGAGTGAAAGTTGTTGATGGTAGGGGTGAAGTTTGTAGGGTGGTTTCATGGGTTTAAATAGAAAAAATAAGGCTCAAAAAGGTGTAAAACGGTCATAATTTTGTGTCATCTTGGCCCTCCATTTTGATCTTCTCCATTCATTTCAAATAGTTGGGGGGTTTCAGTAATTACTAATAAAAGTGGGGGATTTCAGTAAACGCATTATCAGAAGTGGGAGTAAAACGTATGAGGACAAGAAAGTAATATTGAAAATATCAAAATTAAATCTAACGAAGTTGGGGGGTTTCAGTAATTACTAATTAAAGTGGGGGGTTCCACACCCTCATTGAGCTGACTCAATTGGACAATCACTTTTTCTACACGAACGGTAAGATTATTGTTTCATGGTATTCGTTACAAAAAGTTGTAAAACGGTCATAATTTTGTGTCATCTTGGCCCCTCCATTTTGATCTTCTCTATTCATTTCAAATAGTTGAGAGATTTCAGTAGTTACTAATAAAAGTGGGGGGTTTCAGTAAACGCATTATCAGAAGTGGGGTTAAAACGTAAGAAGGCATGAAAGTAGTATTGAAAATATCAAAATTAAGTCTAACGAAGTTGGAGTGTTTCATTAATTACTAATTAAAGTGGGTAGTTTCAATAATTCTCCCTTTTTTTTTGCCACGTGAATCAAAAGAAAATTGAGTACATGAAGAAGTGGTGAATTGTCAGTTAACTCCGTCTGTTATAAGAATACCATGGAACAGTAATCTTACCGTTCGTGTACAAAAAGTGATTGTCCAATTGAGTCAGCTCAACGAGGTTGTGCTGTGGACATAGTAGTGCCCCAACTCATTATCCTAAACACTTTTATTGAAGGCATCCCGCTTTGCAAAGCAAGCTACGAGATCCCCCAAGATTCATGTACACATCCCATGATTCATGTTTTAGGCAAAGTCTATTTACACTCCCGACAGCCAGCCATTTGAAACTGATCAATTTTGTTCAACCACTTTAATGCCCCCACATGGGTTACAAACTCACGCTACTGAGTTCGGCAATTGATTAGGTATGTCTAACTTCTAATAAACATCTTGGTGTTGTTAAGATTTTCCTGTGTGGGACTAAAAAAAAACGGTTGACAAGATTTCTTTCCTCTCTTAAACTAACCCAATCCAACTCAACTTTTTATTTGCACGGACGCAATCAAGTGATTTGTGGCTTCGTAAATAATGGTGGTCCCGACAGGGCTTTCTGTATTTTTGAAATATCACTATTTTATATTTTCGTCATGTTGCTTAAACAATTGTCGAGATGGTTGAGTTGACCTCAGGCGCCAGATTAATGTTTTGATATGAAAGGGTGTGCGTTCAAATCCCACTCTCATTTTCAATATTATTTTGACCTTTCTAGAAATTATCTTTTTTTTTTCTTTTCGATTTTCTCACTTAAAATGTTATCTATCGTTACATTCTTCTAAAAAACGTTTGTCACATATTTTATTTTATTCTTTCTTAATGTACTCGAACTGCTTCATTTCAATTAAACTTTTGTTATCCAATACCAAAACGAAAGGGAAAAAAAAAAGAAACAATAGTTGTCATTTATGTTGTGGACAAGTAAGTTACGTTTCCGTAATATGATTCATGAGCTAATCTCCTTATGAAAAACTAAGTTTATACAAAATTTCTTATCAAGGTGATGAATAAATATAGTAAGTTTTACTTGGAGGAATCAAGAAATAGATATCTGAAAACGATTTTATTTTTCATTATATTAAAAAAACAAATTAAACAACTCAACTTGTCGTAACACTTCAATAACTCTCATATTTTCATTTGAGATAGATATTTTTTAAGATCTAAATATATTAGATAAGTAAACGGATGTAAAACCAGAGTTTGATAACTAAAAGTACATAAAACCTTGATTCAAATTCGGATTTCGAGTTAAAGAAAATGAAAAATACCTTTGTTTGATCAATAGGAGAATTTTCGTTTTTGCAAGTATTTCACTTCAAAGTTGATAGTGAAGTTAGAAACTTTTTTCAATTCACACATATTAACCAATATACGGAGTATTTTTAAGCTAAAGTGATCTTTTTTTCATAATCTCAATGGGGCGGTTATATCTTAACAATTCCCTTTTAGCTAACGCCTTTAATATAAAAGGTCGCGGTCGACTACGTCTCTGTGATCCACGTATATCTGGGTGGTACATATACGGAGGCGTTTATGAGTCGCGAAATTTATTTGCACACCAATTCAACATTATACAGAGAGCTATGATTCGCATAGAAACCAACTTGAAAAAAGTGGTTGTCCAATTGAGTTTCTCTCCTCTCTCAAACTAGCCCAACCCAACTCAACTTTGGCAGTTTTATATCCACCAACGGGATCTAGTCATCTGTGGCTTCCTAAATAATATTGGTGCCGGTAGGGCTTTCTGTACTTTTGAAATACTTTTGTTGTACATTATCTCCACCATTCTTACCCAAACTGTTGAGATGGCAGAGTTGGTCTAAGGTGCCGAAAGGCCGTGGGTTCAAATCCCACTCTCAACATTTCCCTTTTTTTTCAAATTTAACAATGGTTGTCGTATTTTTTTTTTTCAAATTTACCACTTAAAATGTTATCTATTGTCAGTTTCTTCTAAAAAAACGTTTGTCACATATTTTTTTAATTCTTTTTTACTATACTCAAACTGCTTCATTTCAATTAAACTGTTCTTATCAAATACCAAAACTAAAGGAAAAAATAAACCAAGGTTGTTGTTTATATTGTGGACAAGTAAGCTGCGTTTCCCTAAATAACCATGATTCTCGAGTTAATCTCGTTATGAAAAACTAAGTTTATTTGAAATTTCATATCAAGATGATGGTAAAATATGGTATACTTTAGTTGGAGGAATCAAGAGAAAAGATATCCAAAACGAATATCTACTTATTCATTATATTAGAAACAAATATTTTAAACAACTCAACTTGTCTTAACACTTCAATATCTCTCATATTTTTATTGTATTTGAAACTAAAAGATCCAATGATATCTTCCCACTAAAAGAAAAGGGTTATTTAGTGTATAGACCCCAATTATTTACCTATATTAGGGATCCACCCCCAAAACGATAATGCTTTAGGGGTTACCCCCCATTCTCTATTTTTCCGTCAAAAGCCCGTTAAGTTGCGAGCGTGCCAGTCACGTGAGCTTCCTTTGACAAATTTGCCCTCTCCATCAGCTTTACTGTTGGGGGTCTTTCCCTAAATAGTTGTTTTACAGTGGGGTCATTCACCATTTTAATACTACTTCCTATTTTTCATAAGAAAGTTGTGATTTTAGTGAAAACAAAGTTCAACTCTCTTCCAAGTGAGTAACTAGGTCGAGGTTTAACCTGGGTTTTGGAGTTCAGCTATAATGGAGTTCTAGAAAAGAAGGTTTCAGATAAATGCCAGCTAAAATTCAGAAGTTTTTCAATCTTTTTCTCTTTTTCTCAAGATCAGACTGTTATTCGTGTAATGTAGTTGGTATTTCAATTTGTTCAAGATCAAGATCAAGAGAAAAAGATTGAAATACCAACTACATTACATGAATAACAATCTGATCTTGAGAAAAAGAGAAAAATATTTAAAAACTTTTGAATTTTTTTCAAAAGCAAAGAACTTTTGTTTAATTACTTCAAATTCAAGATCAAGTACTAAATTGAAGAACACAAATTTACAAAGAACCATTAAAATTGAGCATGATGACTCAAACCTAACAATTATCTCCAATTTTAGCTAGCATTTATCTGAAACCTTCTTTTCTAAACTCCATTATAGCTGAGCTCCCAAACCCAAGTTAAACCTCGACCTAGTTACTCAATTGGAAGAGAGTTGAACTTTGTTTTCACTAAAATCACAGCTTTCTTATGAAAAGATAGGAAGTAGTATTAAAATGGTGAAGGACCCCCACTATAAAACAACTATTTAGGGAAGGACCCCCAACAGTAAAGTTGATGGAGAGGGCAAATTTGTCAAAGGAAGCTCATGTGAGTGGCACGCTCGCAACTTAACAGCCTTTTGACGGAAAAATAGAGAATGGGGGTAACCCCTAAAGCATTATCGTTTTGGGGGTGGATCCCTAATATAGGTAAATAACTGGGGTCTATACATTAAATAACCTACCCAAAAGAAAATAGAAACAAAATGCAGATACTAATTACTAGCTATCCCACAAACATAAGAGTTTTCTTCCAAATCTACTTAGAGAAAAAAAAATGATGTCTTCAAATATAACAGAGCCCTCGTCCTCCCACCAACATTAACAACTCATGGAGATGATGATAGTCAAGTCAATGATCTAATAATAACTAAATAAAAAAAGTTGATTTTTTTTGCCATATTAATCTAAAAAAACCAAACAGAATTTCTTTTATGGCTATGAATATTAACGGGGCTCAAATTTATGTGAATTTTACATTCTTAACATAATCTGATGTAGTTTTTTGAAACAAGTCTTTTTCTCAAATCCATATATTCCTAGCTGAAACCTCGTGCATTTTGAGATAGAGATTTTGTAAAGATATAAATATACTAGATAAGTAAATGAATGCAAAACCAGAGTTTGATAACCAAAAGAACATAAAACCTTGATTCCACTTCGGGTTTGGAGTTAAAGAAAATGAAAATACCTTAGTTTGATCAATGGGGAATTTTGAATTTGGAGTGTTTTGATATTGATAAAGTTTAAAAAGGAATTGAGTGGTTAAAATCTAGCAGGTTTAAATTGTGTCGTAACTTTTGCAAAAAGATCAATTTGGAGGGGCTACATTTTGAGAGACCATTCTTTGACCATCAGGGCATAATTTCTGAGTAATTAGTATTGTCTTGCTTTTCGAACAACTCTGGATATTTTTACCGATATTTTTATAATAATGCTAAAAATAAACAATTCACTAATGATGGAGATGATAATCATAATACTTCGATTATGTGTTATTAAGAGTATAAATAAAAATATTTAAAGTAGTTTTTCGAATATTTTAGTGAAATGTTTAATTTTTAATTTTATTATAATTTAATTAAGTAATTTAAAATTTTATGAGGCCAAAGCCAAACACACAAAAAAGAAACACTAAAATGGTTAAAATGAAGAAAACAAAACAAAAAGAAGCTAAAACTAAATAAGAAAATAAAGAAAGGATCAAAAGAGGTTTAAAATAACTTAATTTAATAACACCAAATGTTAACAAGACATTCTTCTTCTCTAGCAAAGGGTCCTCCGTTCGCCGGAACCCTTTACCTTTCTTTAGTAGTTTGCTATCCCTCCATAAATAGTTTCTAGGATCCCAGATCGGTATGGTAGCCCTTGTGTTCTTGAAGAGGTGGTGGTCGTGGTGTATTGTGGTGGTAAGATTTATGGTTTATGGTGGTGGCGAAGGGTTTGAACGGAATCGACGATGGTCTGATTGGTGTTGTATGGTGGTAGCGGAGTGATGGTGGTGGTTTGAGTTGTTGTGTTTGGTGGTGGCGGTGGATTTGAATAAAAGAGATGGCGGTGGCTTGAGTTAGGGTTCTTGGTGGTTTTCCAGTGGTTTTGTGGTATGATATGGTGATGTTTTTGTGGTTTGGATCATGGTGGTTTTTGGTAGTGATTGATGGTTTTCATCGTAATGGCGGCGGCTCGTCGGTGGGGGTGGCGCTTTCCCGTTAATGGCGATGATGGTTCTCTCGGCTGGGGGCACCTTTAATTTGAGTACAATAATTTTGTCGATCTTTAGGGTCTTTTCATTCTCGATCTTGAGGATCTTTTTATTTGTTCGACCTTTAAGGTATTTTCTTTTTAGTTGTGTCTTCTCGTCCTTTCCCTTCATGAGGTACTTTACGTTCAAAAGTTCTGCGTAAAACTTTACTTATGTAACTCTCATGTAGTTCTCGTAGGAATTAACAATCGAATAACATGTAATGATGTGGATCATTTTTTAATGTAATTCTTATTTCAATAAAAAAAAAGATTTAAAACAACTCATGGCCCACCATCACACCATTTTGGTGGGAGGGAACAGGCCGGACACTTTTCACAGCAGGGGATCACAACACGCGAGATCACTAATGATCTCTCGTGCCGTTGAGTTGGGGAGGCACCAGTGTCGCTGGGGATGCTCTAATGGTAGTGGATGTACGTGTTATTAGTCAGATAATTGAATCTCAACTGTCTCCTTTAATTTTCACTGTTCCTGAAAAAAAATGTCTACTAATCAAACCAAAAATTTCACTTTATGCTACTTCAAAAATAACTACTTCAACTTCATCTACTCGAATTTTTCATAAATTTTATTATTTATCATCAAATGAAATGGCATCTTCTTCTAAGGTAAGAAATCCATCATTGATTAGTTTGGTTTTAAAACCAAGTAGATAGTATTGGATGGATTGGATAGGTGGGTGTATGTCAATTTCTTGTTGCGAGTTTTCTTTTTTTTTTTTTTTTTTGCAAGAGGTGGAAATGGATAGGTCTTCTTTACTACATCCACAGATCCACTCCACCACCAAGTCCACCACCACAACAACAATCATAAAATTGGATTTTTATCTAATATTTCTTCTTTTGTTTGTTTGCATTTAACTTTAATGGATCCCACCAAAGCACATCTCCCATACTCCCTCTCTCTCTCTCTCAAGGTGGTAGTGTGGTGGTGGGACTTAAAATCTATCTCTTTAGATTTCCTTTTCTATTCTGACTTTTTCCCTTCTTCCTTTCTCACTACCTAGTATTATTATCACCATCCAACTTGGATGACTCGGTCAATGATGTAACCATATGCTCTCTCTCTCTCTCTCTCTCTCTCTCTCTACCTATCTGTTTGTGGTGGAGGAATGAATGTAGAGAGAGAGAGAAACCGTTAGCTGTCCATCACTTTCTGGTGATGAGAAGAAATCTGAGTGGAAACAAACCTAACTTCTCGAAGGTCATGGACCCGGAAATAGAGCATGTTGTTGAACACTAGACAGCTACAGCCTAAATGCAGCAGTATTCGGGTCACATCCTAGTATCCATATCTCAAATGGATATATCTGGTGGGTTTGCCCTAATTTCCTATTACCATAACTATCATACAAACAACCCTAGACAAAAACGTACATAAATAAAAACACCCTCAGAAACACAAAATTGAAACAAATAAAAACATTTGTGTAAAATAATCAAGTACCATCAAAGTATATAACTATATAAGCATTGAGTATAAAACATTAATCAACAAGTTCAAGCTTAACATAATGTGTATATATATAGAGAGAACTTAAAAATGGTTCTGTAATACCACCAAAAGTATGATCCGAGCCATTTTTTTCGACAGTAAGACATAAACTTGATTATCCTCCATTTCTTCTCACCCGATTTCGGTCCTGCAAAAACAAGGAAATACAAGGACTCGTTAGTAAGAATTTCAGACATTAACAATAATGTTAATTGAAATTTGAAGCTAGAGAGAATTTTCACCTAAACAAATCAAGACGATGTCAACGGCAACACGTTTCGCCCCTTTAGCTTGCCGGGTAAGAGAACTCCTAAACTTCAAATGACTAAGAAAACAGCATTGATGAAAATCGATATTGAACTACCTAGTTGTGTTCTTATTCAAAGGTACCAGATCGAAGAGTTATCCTGCTTTGGGTAGGACTCCATTCTTCGTCCAGGTATAATTTCTGAGTAATTAGTATTGTCTTGCTTATCGAACAACTCCAATCTTCCTCCATTGATAACCTCTGAGAAACCAACAGATGCCAAGTCGACTGATTGATCAAACTGAATTTCCTCCCTAGGAAAGATAGTTTGGTTCATAGGAGTGTTAGTTTCTCCGAAAATGTTAATCCCATGATGACCGTAGAAATTTTCATCAAGTTGGACATTTGATTGCACAGGAGTTTGATCTTCTATAGCTATGCCAATGTTTCCGACATTAGGTTCATTGTTCTGCTGAAGATTAGAATCATAAAACATCATAAGATCATTGATTAATTTCTGCCCATCTTCTGGAAGTCCAAGATCAGAAATGTTGTTGAATTGAAGTGGACTTGGGTTTGGATTTTGTTGAACTATTGCTGGGTTTGCCTGTCCAAATGGCAGAGAAAATGCTTGGGGTTTCTCCTCATTGACCTGAAAAGCTGTTGAAATTCCAAAGCCTTCAGAAGAAAGTCCTCGAAATTGGCAAGTAGCTTGGTGATTGTTCCTCGAAATCCTATCACGAAACCCGAGGCGGTAATCGTTGTAAGGGCAGCGAGCAAACTCGCAAGTAAAGATCTGGTTGCTCAGAACTGTTTCTAGATCATTAGAGGGTTTTCTCTTCATGATAAAATCCGAATTGTTCATCTCTACCTTGATTGGAGGAGGTAGAGGCTGAACCAAATTTGTTTCCTTCATTCCCCGATTTCCCCCAGTTCCTAAATTGAATGGATAAAGATCTCTAGGTTTGCACTCGCCAATGTTTTGATCATCTTCGACTCCGTCAACATCATACTCGCCACAATCAGTAATGGTGAAAGATCCACTCCCACAGTTTGAAGACAAAGGAAAGCTGCTACCAGGTTGGAGTTTCATCGAGGAGGCTTCTTCCTGGTTAATAATGGCAAGCCAAGTCGCGCTCTCTTTTGCAGTCATCTTATCCTGCAAGCACTTAGATTGCCTTACGAGCTTTCGGATTTTAGCAATATCCGGTGACATATGTTTGATCACAGCAGTTAATACACTAACTTTCCATGCCTTTTTCAGATCATGTGGCTTTTTGTAAGGTGGTGGACCTTGATCTTTTGGTAAGCCCAATTCAGACCACCATTCCTCGCTGCCAGTAGGCCACCATGGTGGTGACACACCCTTCTCCAAAGGGAAACGCCTCTGGGGCGGATCACAGTGCTGCATAAGAGCAGATAGAAGCGAACCGAGGGTAGTGTCCTGAAGTTCTTGCAGAGTATGAGGGGTCGAGACAACATTAGAGACGTCATTGTTCATACCAGGAATTGCATGATCAGCCTGGTATTTGGAAATCGCAGCAGGACCATTTCTATCAAATCTTACTTTCTCTTTCCACCACGCACGAAGGTTATCAGATGCCCCGCTAACGGGCTTCCCATTTTCGGGAATAATTCCATAGACAAAACCCTGAGCCTTACACACTTCCATCATCTTCAACATGTATTTCAAGATACCATCTTGAGCCCTCGACATCTTCTTCCTTCGAGCTTGCTCTTGAGATTGTCTTTGCTTCAGATCATCAAGTCCTTCTTTCCCTTTTTGCTGCTCTTTAAGACGACGTAAGAGCATCCTATCCTTCCACATCCTTCTCTCTAGCTCGTCAACATCCATTTCTTCATCCGAATAATCCTCTTCAACTGTCGGTTCTGGTTCCGTTTCTCGTACTTGATCTACTACTTCCATATTTGGAAGAGAGAAGAAATCGAGGTTTCCGTTAAAACCCATTTCTTCAAATATTCCCATCATCTCAAATTCCCCTCTTTTTCTCTACTCTCTCTAACTAGATCTCCTATCCTCCAATTTGAAAGTTTCAATTGAGGACAGAAACCTCAAAAGCAATTGAAATCAGAAACTGCAAATCTTGTTTTCACCTGCATACAAACACAATCAACATCTCTTCTACTCAATAATCAAAATTCAGCTAAAAAGGTATAAAATCTACTCACAGAGATAATTACAAAATTTATTCATCAAGTGAGGACTAAAATAAATCTAAACTAGAACTGAAATCAACAAAACTAGAGTCATCAGAGAAAATGAATTTTCTAAAAGGTCAAAACAATTTGAATTTCCTCTCTTTGACATGAAAGAGAGGAAACGTTTGGGATTATTAAACATCATAAATGAAAAGAAGATGAAAACAACACGTAGTTAGAATAGATGGATCAGATTCTGACGCCAATTACCTAATTCTGACACAAATGACCTAATTTTTTCACGCGGATTCCGGGATACATTTAACATCAATATCATCAAATAAATTACTGATGATACTAAAATATTCGCATCCGATTTGATGCAAATTACCGGATTCTCATCTCCGATTACCGGAAAACGAAACAAACAAAAAATGAAACTACAGAATCAAAACGATGAAAGAAAGATCTGTATTCAAATGCCTAATAATTGAAACTTTATTTTCCATTTCCGCCACAGAGATCCTCAAAAAGAATTCTCGATTTGAAATCAAATCATGTTTTCAATTAAAAAATCAAAGAAAGAAATGAAATGAACAGAAGAAGCAAAGAAATATGTATTAGATTTCAATACCAGATAGATAAAGAGAGAGAGAGAGCTTCTAGAGTTTAGTCTCCTCCATTAAAATTCCTTCAAATTATTCAACTCCAAAATCCAGATAGATAAAATAATAGAGAGAGAAAGTAGACAGATTGAGAGAGAGAAAGTAGAGAGAGAAACTCACACCTCTTCTTGACTAGAGAGAGACTCTTGTTTCTTCTTCTTCTTCCTCTGGTGTGAATAATAATAGTCTTTGGTGAAAGAAACTAGTAAGAAGGATATTTAACTAGGGTTAGTTTATTAAACTGAAGTAGTTAACCGTGGTTAAGCCGTGGGTAGAATAGAAAGAACCGGCGTTAAAAAGTTTTTCATTTATTAGTATTATTTTTTGGGGAATTGGAAATAAAAGTCTAATTGATGGCGTTACCTGTGCTTTAACTTAAAGCGACTCAGACATCCCCCACGCTTACTACTCTCTTGAAACTTTCCCAGGGGTTAAATGTCTGAAATTACCATCTTACCCTCTTCTTTATAAACTCTATTCATGTTTCCATATAGTATAAGAAGTTTACAACAAATAGTTTAGGATAAATTTTACATTAAAAAGTTTAGGTTAAAAAGTTTACAAGAGAAAAGTACAAGGCTCTTTACTATTTTACGTATGCTTTTAATAGTTTAAGTCTTATTTTTCTTGTCCTTGCATCCGTCCATATTAAGGAAAAGAGAGTTTTGCTAACGATGAAAGTGTTGCTTGCAATAAAAAAACGAAGAAAGTGTTGCTACAATTATGTTGTAAATATAGAAGTTATATTTATGGAAAACTATAAATAAGAAAACAAGAAAAGTGTTTATCGTGTTGTGGTATGGAAGACGTTGTCTTGAAAGTGATTTTGGAACAATTTTGGTGTTAATTGTAGTATATGGTCACTCTTCAAGGACTTACCATTGTTATCTTTTTCTTCTTGTACTGAAGGAAAAAAATATTGGAGTTGAGGACAATTTTACTCCGTACTTATAAGAAGATGAATTTCGTTTTTGCAGTCTATCTCTGTTAATTTGACTAAAATGTATAGCCTCCGCGAAAGATGTAATTGACTACGAAACGTGGAGGAGATGATAGAGACGTTGGAGATAAATTCAAAGAAAATTGTGGGATCATGACTTATTCCACGATTTTCTGTTAACAAAGAATCAGGTAAACAAAAATAATCTCATGAAACAAAAGGATATTTTATTTCAAATGTCCCAAGCCCCAAATCCGATGAGTCTGCATGTTTGTGGGCATGTGGCAATAGGTTGTCAAACAACTTATTATAAACACTCACAAGTTTCTTTAGTAATCCAATGTGAGACTATTGGGACATAAGTGAATATTATGTTTGAGAGGCATTCTCACAAAATGATGATCCCCACCATGTGCATAATACAATAGTGGAGTCTACTAACATAAACTAGACCCAACAGATTCAACTCATCAAGACAATTTTAAATCTAGATTTTTTTTATTTTATAACCGTCCAATTTTAAATCTAATGATGGATTATTTGGTTCAAAATCGGCTACTGTAGTGGCCAAAAATCGTACTAGGCCCACTTCACCTAAACGTTGCCTAGGCCCAGCCTACTTCGAATAAATATCACTTGGGTCTAGCCCACTCGCCTACTAGTTGGATACTCTCCAACGTGGAATTCGACCCACTAGAGGTCCAAACGGTTCTAAGCCCTTGTGAACGTCCATCTAGACGAACAATAACCCATTAAAAGTAACAATACTCCAAGCACCCCTTGGTCGCCCTCAACCGAGCCTGCCTTTTACCGAGTCAACCTCAACTCCGGAGACCTCGCCACGTATTCATTTGACGAAGTCCCTCTAAAACCCCCTCGTCGCCTTAAGTACTGTTAGGCGATCTCAAGACTACGAAGACTCTAAAGTCGAGGCGGCGTAATCGTACGGTCAAATTGCTCTAGATGACAAATCAACGACTAGAATGAGTCTCCCTTAGGGTTCGGAGTCACCCTCAACCCCAAGTATTTCGGACCTGATAGACTCCACAAATCCATCAACCGCCTATAAATAGAAGGAGATTCAGACTCCAAAGGCATCAGATACCGACTAGAAAACTACAGAACACTCTGCTCTCTCTCATTTTTAGTATCTTCTGATCAGTGCTCTAGACGACGATAATCGACATTTGAATTCCAGAAGACTTGAAGGGTAATCTTCTAGGGGATCACTCTAGACGACGATATTATATCTTCAAGCTCCATCACTCTCGAAGTTCTTCTAAAGTCCTTGTTACATCCCACTTCTCCCTTATCCAGAATCTCCGACCTCTCCAGGAGATCAATCCGACCAACTATCCTGTAGAGTCGAAGCTCCGGCCACTCTACGAGTCTAGCCATCCTCCGACGATACAACACGGTGACACCCTCAGCATTCAATCGACTTATATTTATTTCACTTATAGTTTGCTGACTTGACCGTCGGAGTGCCCTTGGCAACACACCATCCCGGTGTCCCCAAGACTTCACGGTTTCTGCTCGTTTTTGTCTGTCTACATGTCCAACCGGAACTTCGTCCGTCTCGAGGTCTAGAGCCCAAGTTGTCGGTGGGCCACCAATCGACGATCTATTAATTGTGTGATTTTCTACCGTCCACAGCTACCAGTTCCAAATTCATTGTGTTCGAACTGATTTTATTGTTGAACTCTGCCACTACTACTGGATTGAGAAGAATGCCCAACAATCCAGTTGCTAGCCCTAATTAAGATGATAAACAATATGTTTAAGAGCAATCACACGAGCCCAATGTATTGTTTTGCAAGAGAATTGCCAGTGGGTAGTAAAGTAGTGTTTGGCTTTGAGGGAACGAGGAGTGAGATAAATTTATATTATCACAATCACATGAGATTTCTTCGTTATTTTTCAATGTGGGAGTACATTCTCAAAAGGAACGACACAAATAACTTCTAGTTTTAGTCTCACATTGCCTTTTTAGAATTAGAGAAAGTGTTTGGAGACTTTATAAATGGAGAAGAAGAAGTGAGTTTTTTCAAGTCGTGGGCTTACTCGCTACCCGCCCCTATACCCAAATTACCTGAGATTTTTAATGGGCTTGGGCGGACAATGGGCAAGGCGGATTTCAAAATTGACTGCTTGATTAACCTTTTTACCCTTAGCCATTGAAATTTAGTACACGACCCGCTCCGCTCCGCCTGATGCTTCAAGTGTCTATGGACACCCGTACCGCCCGATTACCACCCCTGCTAACAACTCTTTCAAATAACCTTTAAAATTTCTCAAATAGTATTGAGGACATCATAGTCATAAAATTGTTGGCAGTATTTGGTCGAGAAGGGTATTATTGTCCTTTCAATTGTAATATTGTTGTTAAATTTTGTACTAGTATCACTTTAGCATTTACCTTTTGTGACCTAATCAAAGTTAAGAAGACGGCTTCCTCGTCCGTAGCCGCCGCCTAAGCCGTCTAAATTGCATGTGCACTATTTCTCATTGGTGCACGTAAGTTTATGGTGGCTCGAGTTTTTCAAGTTGTGCTTTACACGGTGGCTCCTCCTGTCCGTGCAGGGACTATATTTATCCCCGCCTTGTTCAACCAATAAAAATGATCAAACCGTGAATCCGTGAGAGGGAGTCGGCGTGAATCTGTATGTGCAGGGATTATATCTACCCGGCCTTGTTACTACCACAAGGGTGATTACAGTATATTTTGAAACATCTTGTATGTAATCCGCGTGACATATTCTATTCCAGCCTGACGTACCCACGTGCGTCTAACACAACCTTTGTGCACTCGACATAGCTGGTATGAACCCGCCACAAGTCCCACCGTACATGTAGTTTACATTTTTACCTTTCGAGATGTGACATCATCACATCCGACTTAATTTTAGTTACAGGAAATTGGGCAGGAAGTCTAATTTCATGTGTTTTTTTGTCAAAAAGACAAGTTATCTTTTTGTCCTTTTAGGCCCCATATATAATTTGGAAATAGTCTTGAAGGACAATTCTAAAAGCACTCCCATTTCTAATGCCGAAATTGCCCTTAGAATCTTAGCTTGCGAAGCTTTGCAAACTGATTTGTACTGCTTTGCAATCTGGTTTACAGAGCTTTGCAAACTGGTTTGCACTGCTTTGCAATCTGGTTTGCAGAGCTTTGCAATCTCGTTTGCATTGCTTTGCAATATGGTTTGTCTTGCAATGATTTTGCACACACTTTGCAATCTGGTTTGCAGAGCTTTGCAAACTGGTTTGCAATAAGGTCAGTTTCGTCTTTTTTCTTATATTAGATTATTTACGAAAATGTCATAGGGAACTGAAGCCTATAAAAAGTTGATAAATCTTTTTTAACCAAAACTCAAGTTGATAAATCATTTTTTTAGGTTTACACGACATGTTACTATAAATTTCATTTTTTTCGGACGTAGATATTTTTTCTTAATTTTAGTGGAAACTTACTAAAAGTTAAGTTTCCACTACAACAAAGGCTTGCTTGGTATCAACATCCTTGAATCATAAAGAAATGATAGAAGATACTACGAAAATATATCTACACCAGACTCAAGTAAAAATGAATCGTCCATCAGAAAAGTAAAACAGTGGATCAAGATAGAAAAAATTGATCGTTGATTTTGTTTAGGTGGTAGACTTGATATGTAACCTTTTCTAGTATTGCTCAAATTATGATAGGGGAACATACAATATTCACTTTCTAGTTTTTGCACATTATATGAACCCTCTTCCTTATCCATAATCTCAAAAGCAGTAAAGAAAACAAGAAACCAACAAGGAAAAGAAAAGGTTAGAATTTCTGAACTGTCTGGTCAGAATCTTTTGTCTGAGTGACTTTAAATTACATTTTCTGTCTGTTTGTTGGACAGGCTTAATTCCAATTTACATATTTGGAAAGACTAGAGGAAATATCATTGGGTCAAAATTTCAGTTCTATAGCACCTCTCTTTTCTTACTCTTGGCTCGCCCTTGTTCTTAGCACCTCACAGATTCGGGGAGTCCGAGGGCACTCGGACAGAACCTAGTCCATGTTGGGTTTGAACAACACGGACTAGCCCAGTCTAAAGCCTACGGCGAGTGCCAAGAGAGGAGTGGGCTAAGGGCAAAAAAAATGGGGAGACTATAGAGGCACCCTATATACTGAACTTCATGAGAAATCACCTCCTTTAGATGGAGTCTTTCTTCCCGCAACTTCTTTCAGACATATTTTACCAACTAAACTAGCTCGTACCTGCATATAATACCACACACAACATGATAGGTCAGAGTACGAACATCAATGTTTAAATTAATCAAAATATATTTTTAATAGCACATGGGAAGAATTATTTCTACTTCTTTTGTTAATTATAAGAACTAATGAACCTTAGTCGACAATGGTTATGCAGTTCTTTTCTACTCTGCCTATATTTGGCTCGAGATTTTCACAACAGACAAATGTTGCTACTCAAGCATTCTAGATCATCCAACAATTTGTTCCTAGGGCTCTTTCCTCGTGTTAAGATCGTCCAAATATCCAGTTAGTACGAAGGACAAGTTTACATAATTATCAACTGTAGAATATGAGAGAAAACTGAAGTGAATATCGGGTATGCATAAGGTAAAACTAAAGTGAACCCATCTCTCTAATCATATGAACATGCCAACTATAACCTTAAACAGATTTCATCTATTACTTGAGCTCTTCATGAATTAAAAATCTAACCTTCGCTTCTTTCTTTTGTGCAATTAAGTAACTAATTGTGACTATTAATATCTAAGAAATCCTAACCCTTACGCTGCCGTGAATTGTGGCCTCTGTGTTGACAATCTTCCTGATATTTATATGGAGAACTCAATGGCTTCTAGTTTTGTTTTGGTTCAGTACTTCTTGGGTAAACTGACATGCGAAATGAACATGATTTTTAGAGTTAGTATTGTTATAAAGATTCAAGGATGCATAACTGACAAATATATAGGTGAGGTTATAATAGCTCATCCAAGTTCCAATCCCATAGCCATAATGTTTGACATATATATATATAGGAGGGTGCATTTAAATGCTAGCGCTTGTTACCGAGTTTTCTTAGAAATATGCACCCTAAAATACTAGAGGCTCTCGTAGCTACAAATAATTAACGAAATGTTCTTTCATTGTGTCGACAGTTCCTCAACAAGGCGGGGTTTTTAATTAGGTATACAAGTCAATCACGATAGCATAGACTTGTACCTTGGACCAGCAGGGAATGAAGCTTCCAAAGACAAGTTGTAAGATATAGGTGTACAGCAATGACATCACTCATATTCACGAGATGCATTAGCCTCTTCGTTTAATTTACTCCAGGGTAAGAGATATTGCCCTTGTCATAAATCATGCCCGAATATAGCCCAATCATAGGTTCACGATCTCCTACTTCCCGGATAAAATAAATAAACTTCGAGCTTGATCTTCATTTTGTCAGTTGAATTAAAGCTCTATACTTTCCCTTACCAATAATCCCCACAAGAACAAACTTCATCTTTAAAATGGTGATAACGAACAGGGTCCCTAATCACAATATGCCTGTTCTCAATCTTGGCTACAAATTTCGCAAATGCATGACAATCACCACAGATTCTAAGGTTCTTCATAATTCTAATGGGCTTCTCTCTCGGTAGATTGATAAGCCCGAATACAATAGCCAGCTTCTCACTATGGTAACTAAGTGATTCTTCTTTTTGTTCCCCTTCAAGATCTTGCAATACAAAATTCGTGTCTGGGACATAACCAACATTCGAAATTCTTTTAATCAACAAGTTCAGTTCCCTATTGATCTTATCAATTTGTGGATGTGATTTATCTCCAACAACAAATAGGTGAACTTCTTTGGTATCTTCAATCCAACTACAACCTGGTTCTTTCTTTACTCTTTTATCTCTCATGTTTCTTCTCACTTCTGCAACATCTTCCCACCTTTGCGAATTTGCATAGATATTAGATAACAGTATATAAGTTCCTTCATCTTGGGGTTCAAGTTCTAAAACTTGTTTCGCCACATAAGTTGCTATATCGACATTTCGATGGACTTTACATGCTCCTAATAGAGTTCTCCAAGTAACTGCATCTGGTTCAATATCCATTCCATGTATAAACTCGATAGCCTCGTCAAGTTTCCCTGCTCTTCCGAGAAGATCAACTATGCATCCATAATGTTCTCTTCCCGGGTCAACCCCAAAAAGCTTTTTCATCGACTTGAAATAATACCATCCTTCTTGAACAAGACCGGCATGGCTACAAGCAAACAACACTCCCACTATAGTGATATAATTCGGAGCAATTCCTGAAACTTTCATTGATTCAAATAACTTTAGTGCCTCGTGTGTTCGTCCATTCTGTGCCAAACCTGCAATCATGGTGCTCCAAGAAATCACATCTTTTTTCGGCATCCCCACGAAAACGGAATCTGCGTCCTCTAAACTCCCACACTTGCAATACATATCAAGAAGCGCATTATGAAGAATCAGATCGTGTTCTGACTTAACGACATGAGCATGAACTTGTCTGCCTAGTTCTAATAGTACTAAACCAGTACAAGCTCTCAAAACACTAGTAAGTGTAGCTTGATTAGCAGGAAAACCAGCTCGTTTCATACTCTTATATAGATTTAGAGCTTCATCACCATTATCATTCTGAGCAAAACCACCAATTATCGAGTTCCAAACTATCAAGTCCCCAGTGATCATCTCATTGAAAACCCGAAACCCATTGTTCACTTCACCCCATTTCGAGTAAATATCAATCAGGGCACTTCGAACGAAGACATCAGAATCTAACCCACTCTTAATTATATCACAATGTAGTTGAAGGATAGTTTCTAGCTTATCACAAGCTTTCAAAACAGAAGAGTGAGTAAACATGTTTGGCCTCACACTTTCCCTGTTCATAAGAATCATATACTTCATTGCTTCTTCATTGAGCTTTAGGTTCGAATAAGCCGAAATCATTGTAGTCCAAGAAACAACATTTCTTTCAGGCATTTGATCAAACAACTTGCTTGCTTCTTCGACGAGGTTGAATTTGACATACATATTGAGTAGAATGTTGTTTAAAAACATTTTGGGTTGGTACCCATCTGAGTAAAGGTGTTTGTGAACCATCTTGCCTTCTTCAATGGCACCTTTAGCGAGGCAACACTTGATAAGCTCCGAATAAGTAATTGAGTCTGCTCGAATTCCATGATTTTGAAGAGAACCCAAAGCTTTAATGGCTCTGGGTAGGTCTTTTTGATAGCAGAATCTGGAAAAATCATCAATCAGGGTTGTGGAAGGAGGAGTTGAAGAGAGAGAAGATTGGGTAGTGAGAGAAAGAAATGAATGTAAAACAGGGAATAGGATGGAAGGGGAAGCAGATGGTTTGATGGAATTAAAGAGGGAAGTCATGGGCTTCTAAATCGAGGAACACCAAACCGTTCAAGAGAGATGGCTTGCGAAAGAGTTCCAACTTTTGCAAGAGTTAAAAGATATTGCAATCTTAATTCAATTTTTTAGTTATAATAACTTGTAAACCGTCTAAAAATCTTGACGCGAAGTCCGAGGAAATGATCTCTCACATTATAAGCCAACTCGACTACTATTGATGTACGAGTTATGCTAGATGTAACCAATATAAATAAGTAGTCTTATATACATCTAAATTATAGTATAAAGAAGTTAAGAAAACATAGAGGGCGGACTCATTATATATATATATATATATATATATAGGAAAATGAAATAAAAATAAGCATAAGAATGATATGGAGAAAAATAGCTAAAACAACATTTATGGGAGTCAACAATGAATTTACATTCTCAAGAAAAAAAACAACGAATTTACAAAGAAAAAGAGGCTAAAAGATGAACTAATCAGCTAATAGGGGTCAAAATGAAATAATGAATCGGGTCCTTGAGGGTCTCGAACAGTGTACCACCTATTGCCAACACCTTTACTACCGTTCAAGATTCCACCACGCCAACCCAACTGTTGTTTAATTTATATCATTTTTTCTCTTATTTTTTGGGTAAAATTCATTTGAACCTGTGGGGACACGTGTTCCGCGGGCCCGAACGTGGGTCTGCCCCTTAATGATATAGCACCAAGAATTCAATTTTTTATATGGAGGTTATTGCATAAGGCTCTGTCGGTTCGCGTCAATTCATTGAAATACAATTCTATTGAGATCAAGTTATGTCCAATTTGTCATGAAGAAGAAGAAGATATAGACCATTTATTCAAACAGTGCAAATTTGCTAAAGAGCTATGGTTTCGATCTCCGCTTGGAATGAGAATGGAGGGAACAATGACCCTTCGAGATATTATTAAACATTGCTTTGAACAACAACATGAAGGGGTAAAAATCGAACTACATTTGATGTGATTTCTATGGAAAGCAAGGAACACGAAAGTCTTTGAAGGGGTTGAAGTGAGTTCGGCAAGAATCATTGAGGAATCTTTAACAATGATACATGAATTTGGCACTTATGGTACTCTTCAGGGTCATGAAAGTAACCAATAACAAACCATACAACATAGTGGTTTTTGGGAACCTCCTACTGAAGGTGTAGCAAAGATTAATGTGGACGGAGCTTGGTCAAACTCAAGAGGCGGCGCAGCAACAGTGGTTAGAAATCATGAGGGACAGTTTATCGCCGCCGCAACCAACATCTTTCCGGCAAATAGTCCAATTGAAGTTGAAGCAAAATCGATGCTTTTGGACATTGAACTAGCTAGACGTCTGAACGCAAGAAAGTGTATCTTCTAGGGAAACTCAAAAAATGTGATCAAGGCCCGCACCTCACCAATTGAAGAATCATCGTGGAGAATTAGAATAATTGTCGCAGAAATCTTTGATCGTCTGAACACTTTCGAAGAATTCAGGTTCAAATTTACGTATAGAGAAACCAATTTTGTGGTTCATAGTTTCGTTAAACATGCAGTTGATAATCGAGTTGTAAACAATTGGGTAGGCCAAGTACCACCTACATGTATCAGTGAATCTATCTTAGTTGATAGTCTTCACATTACTTCTTTGATTCTTTATGAATAATAGACTAAAGCCACTTTTTCATCAATTTTTTTTTTCTTAGGTTTATAACAAAACAAATAAAAATAAGGGTAGTTTTAAAAACACCCCTATAGGTGTCATAGGCAAATTTGAGAATGAGTTTTGAAAACACCCCTTAAGGCAAATTTGAGAGGGAATTTGTGAAAGAAGGAGGTGCCTATAACACTTATGGAAAGCCCCTATAAAACTTCCTGAAGAGAAATGACGGTGGTGGTCGAAAGTGGTGGTCAAAGAAGGGTGGCCATATATGAAAAAGAAGAAGTTTTGTTGCCTCGAAAAAATTGGCAAAATGTACAATTTCGTTTTAAAATTTCGTAGAATATTTAACAAAATTCACAATTTTCTTTTAAAAATTTGTAGAAGCAGACCCGTTCAACGGAAGGAGAGACCATGAACCCCCTCCATCATTATTGATAGAGAATGTTCCCCACTTTTTATTTCTGTGGTTACTATTAGAACACAAGCCGGAGAAAACCACAACACAAGCACCCTTTACTAGACTTTGTTTTTGAGTTTTCCCTAAGATTTCCATAGAACGCGAGCATTGAGGCTACCTCAAAATATTTTCTTGTTTCCCCAAAGCATCCACCTTTATAAATATAGTTATTATTTTTTATTTCTCTATATTATAACATGATTTTATATGCTCTAAAACTATCAACGTCATATAATCACCTAAGAACAAAAGAATTTATGTTACGATTTCATTTGCTATTTAAGAATTTTTACAGACAAGAGCTCACTTTGCCTTTAAAGAAAACAAATCTGCTCCCTATATTTTTTTTCTACTGCATTGTTGTATTATCTTTCCTCTCTCTGTAAACTCATTTTGTCTCTCAAACACTGACTGATATATCAATCCATCTTTAACATCAGAATTTTTTGTGTGGATGTTGCTTCAGAAAGTAGGGTCGTTGCTGACAGTTTAGGGGCCAATGCCTAACCTCAAACATGGGCTTTTAAATAAAAAAATCGAAAGTTATGTTACGTGATTTGTTTTTGTTTTGAAATGATTTAAATATATGAAGAGAGATTATCGGTTTAACTTAGACGGTTATCGTTCTTATCACATCTTAATGATGTATCAATTCCTTGTAACGAGTACCAGTGCCGAGGGCAGAAAATTTTCAAACATGAGTAGGAGTATAGCCTGCAGTGACATAGTCGCCCTCCCAATAAGTGGGATGACTTATAATGATAATGAACAAAGACTCAATTTTATAACTATACTTAATACTACTATATAAGAATAACTTACTGTATTATTTATGTTATTTATGCAGATGTTTACTTTTTCTATGACAAATATTAACAATATCTCTAGTTTTCGCTCAAAAATGAAGACTCGGACCGGAGTTTTGTGAAGAAAGCCCCTTATCGGATTTAAACCGATGACTTACGCCTTACCATGGCATTACTCTACCGCTGAGTTAAAAGGGCTCATTTGATTCAATTCCTGAATGCACCACTAGCCACTACGAGTCATGTACTTTTGTATATATATATACATATGGATAAATAGCGGCTCATTTAGGAACAAGGATCCCCAAGGAATTCCAAGAATTCTTGTTATACGCCCGTTCCAACCTTCAACCCTCTTTTCTAGGTTCATTGATATTGAATCAATCGAGCACACTTCTAACACTTGTTCCACTTTTGGAAGATCTTGCGTTATATCACCCGATCTCGATTTTTCATCTAATGTAACTAATGTATCTCCTTCGTAAAGGATTTCACCATAATGTCCATAAACAGTTTCTCCCAGAGTAGCCAAATAAGGTTTAGCTGAGAAGCGAGCTACATCTGAGCTAAGCTTGGAGATGGAAGTCTTCTTTCGTTTCTCGGCGGTGAAATAAGACCAAGCTCATGAGCTTATTATGCAACAAATTCGATTGATTGATACGAGGGCACTCTGTTTTCCACAATAATTATTCATCGTGTTTTATTTTACTGTATCAAATGCCTTCTGAATCGACTCAATAGGAAAAAAAAATTGTCTTCCACAATAGTTCGTCACATTTGGAAAACAATTATCTTGGACGAAATTTCTTCGAATTAACATATTATTGTTTAACATTATTTGAATGAGCATACAAAATACATATATAAATTTCATTATGTTCTGAATTAGATTTTTGAGGTAATTTGATTTAAAAAATTTGAAAAAAAAAGAACTACACATTTTCAAATGAAAATATAAATAAATACAAGGGAAGAAAAATTGATACATAGTTTCTAATGGACAAAATTTACATCTAATTAATATTTTAAGAGTGGATCAATATTAAAGTCCATATAATAAGATTTTTGTCTCGTTTGATTTTTAAGGCGACTGACTATCCATGATCATGTTTTTAACACTAATATGTTTCGCGTTTATTTTTTGTCGTATTTTAGTTACACTTTCATTTATAAATAATAGAGTAAGTATTATAGGGCTACGGAGTATCATTAGAGAAAGCATTTGCTATTGAGCGCACCTCTTGCGATGAAATTAAAAACCTCCCCTATAAGGTTGTACGATGTGGTGTGTATAACGGTTCTGTATATCTGCAAGACTACGTATTCAGATCTATATGTTCTATGTGTATAATCTATATACCATACTTGAAAATACCATTACTTACGTTTTTGTTTTATATTAGTGTTGCCACATCGTTTATCTTGATGATTTTGTTGTTGTTTAATAAGTATCTTTTTGTGTCAGCCTGCTAAAGCTCTGATCGACTTAGGCATTTGAACAAAGGTTCAAGCAATTTGTTTCCACCCTCTCCCTGGGTATGTGGTACAACAAACTAAACTTTCTCGACCAAAAGTGTTATCCATCATTTATATGATAAATGTGGGCCTTGAAAAAGTAGTTTGGGAGGGTAATAGTATGCCATGACACTTCAGCCGAGACTGCTAGGTATGGGTTCACGGGAGTTGATAGACTCGAATATACCTCATTCTGGTTGTTGCTACTTTGGGCGATGAAACCACATAAGTTAGTACCCAGAGATCATGTACAGTAACAGTGCTTCACATGGAAGGGTGATTGTGGGGGGTGTATAGCAGACTTGTCACCTATGAACACAAAGACAATCTTCTAGAGTATAATGAGTATGTCGTTTATGACCCGAAGCAAGTGTAGCCTTTGCCCTTCTCTTTCTTTCTGTACGTTTTATCTTTAGGTTGATTTCCCCAAAAGGTTACGTTCGATGATGTGTGGTGTACAGATTAGCAGGCGGAGCGAATTATATTCCCTGCTTGAAGACATTTGGTGTTTGAGTTTTCAGGTCTTGAAGAGACGAAGAAAATGCTAAAAAATGACTTGGGTATGTTTTATGTGTTAACCGTGTAACGTGTTGTTTGTTTTCTTATACCTTATGAACGACATGTTCAGAAGTCTATTCGATTTCTTTGTAATCTTAATTTTGTAAAGTGTCTAAAATAAGATCTCATAAGTTACGAATATAATCTCATTGAACGTAAACATCTATTCCATCTCTCTACCTCCGAAACAATTTAAATCCTATCAATTACACCATATGTTTATAAGTTTTTCCATTATGATCTCATATTATGCATATGTTTATAAGTTTTTCCATTATGATCTCATATTATGGATGTTGCGAGAAATTTCTACCATGTAACATATTCCATTTTGACGTATTTTCTTTTGGTCGCATTTATGAAGATAATATTACTTGTAATACAATATTTATTTTCGAAGTTTTGAGACCAATAAGAAAAAAATATTTTACTTTGAAAACATAATGCACTGTACCGAAGGTACGGGCTATACCTAGTAAATAAATATAAATAGGTTATCTTATATTTCATGTTTAAATATATATAACTTTGAAAGAAAGTGGATGATAATTTTGCTTATTCATATTACATGGAATAATTAAAAGGGTTAATTCCATTTTAGTCCCCTAAAGATGACCAACTCGCCAAAATGGCCCCCTCAAGATGACCAGCTTCT
>BEHA01005582.1:874192-903198 GCA_002897215.1 Eschscholzia californica subsp. californica | reverse complement strand
TAGATGCAAAATTGTTGAACAATCAAGTGCATCGCCTATATCTTTCTCGATAGACAAAATCGGAAACCCATTAAAGTTTTCTTGTAGTGGACCAAATATCATTCAAATAATTTAACACTTCAATTGGTTTTCTAATCTCCTTTGGCATAAGGCTCCAATTCCAAAATACCATGCTCCGATGTACCTTCAACCCAAAATATTCTTCATTTTGTATTGGAGTTATTGCAATATTCACGCATCCAATGACTAGTGATATGTGTTCTTCGTGACTTGAATCAGAAATGCAATGAAGTATAACTGAGAAGTACTTAACATCTTTAGTTTTTTCACAATCAAGTTTTTAGTCTCAAAACCAACATCAATATCAATTCATTCTGAATTTTGTGACTAAGGTTATGGTAATGCATTTCACCATGTTAGATACGATGAAGGTGCAATTGTACTACCTCATCAAATTCGACAATTCATTCAATTGTAAAATGTTGATCACTTAATTGTTGAGTGAGAAAAGAGATACGTAGAATGTTGATTACTTGAATGATTGTTAAATATTGAGTGAGAAAAGAGAATTTGGTTCTAGTGATTTGGATATAAAGATTACACAAGAATTTGAATTTGAAAGATGAAAAATTAATTAAGAATTTAAACTTTGAAGCTAAAAAGTACTAATGACTTTTTGATTCATGAAGATGAAGCGCGAACAGATTAGGAGATTAGGGATTTTAGGTAGAAGTATTTGGGAAAATGAGTTTATTGAACTTATTAGTTTAGGTTAAAAATGAAAAAGTGGGGAGGGGAAGAATAAACAAAAAGGATTTAATTAAATATTAAATAGAAAAAGTCAAGAGGGTAGTTGGTGGGCCCAAATTAGTTTTAAGACATTGGCTGCTTGTAAAACTAGTTTTAAAACCTAATAGAAATCTAATAGAAATGGATGGCCTCAAATTTGATAGCCCAACACGAGCAGGTAACCCATTTAATATCACACAGTGCGTGCTTTCAAAATATTTGTTTAGAAATAAATGAGCTCGGTGGCCCCCAAAATTTGGTGGCCCAAAGCGAGGCTTTGCTCGCCTTGGGCCAGGGCCGGCTCTGCGGATTGAATGCAGTCAGCTTAAACACCCTAGTGTCAAAGAAAAAAAATTAATTCAGAGTCTCAGACTCCAACTTTAGCAACGGAAATAAATGTATATTATTCTAAATTTAATGAGATGAAACGCGCGCTATAATATTTACAGAAGTATATTTAAGATTTTAAGAAGGTGCACTGAAAATTACATAAGCAAAAGGGTTTATTCCCAACGAAAGGCTTTCTCCTTACAGAAATCCAAGATTTTTAATTTATCTATGGCTCGAGGCGGTTAAATTTATTATTCTTATAAAAACGATAAAATTAGAAAATATACAAATTAGATTTTCACATGAGAATTATTGTAAAAACAAACAACAAGCGCTTGAATATTCCTCATGCATTAATTTCTCTAAATAGTTACATATTAAATTCCCAAACACATACGACAAAATTAGTAGTTTTACTTACTTCACAGAAGAACCTCGTTTAGAATCCATAAAAATAAAATTTGTATGACTTTAGAGAGAGGGAGACAAAGAATAGTTGGTGAGAAACTTTAGCGAGCGAAAGAGCTACGAGAGAAGAAAAAAGACTTTTCAATGGAATAGTCTTAAACTATAAAGGAGTTTTATTTGAGATTTTAATTAACTTCCTTACAATTTCTAAGGTAATATTACAGTTATTGTGTTATAACGCGTTAGTGTGAGAGTATTGAATCCAAATAGTTGTCCTAATTAACGGAAATATCAAATGATTGAGCAACCGGGATCCATTTAAGTTCGATCCTGGCTCATGTTTCTGTTTTCGGAAGCGACAGTTGTTTTGTTCAAATCATATTGATATATTTTGTATAGGAGATACTAATGATACAAGCCAATAAAAACCCAAGTTTTAGCTCCCATCAATTAAATATTAGAACACTTTTACACAATAAATTTGACAACAAAACACTCCAAATAAACAATTAAATATTACAACACTTTTACACAATAAATTTGATAACAAATACTCCAAATGATTTCCCTTAACACTCTTTAACAATTAAGCCAACCCTTATGATTAGAGGAAGAAAGTGATAAAGATGGTGGCAGATATTCCAGCAATGAAGATATTAATAGAGTTTCCTGTGGTAGAGGAATGACCATTATTTCCATCTTCTGAAGAAGGCGGCATCGTGTCCGGTGCTATGGATGAAACAGATTCTGGCCCTGGTCCTGGTCCTGTCGAGGAATAACGATTATGTTATTATCTTTTTTTATTTTTTTTTATTTTTTATATTATGTTATTATCTTGATATAAAAAAAATCTTTTTTGGGGATCATTTTAAAGAAATATTACTAGTGATATGGGTTTTCACACATAGAGAACTCTTAATTCAGGTTATGGTGTAAACCTAGTTTTGCATGTATTTATGACTACTACTGTATTATCTTAATTTGAAGAAACGTACCTGAATGTATTTATGACTACTACTGTATTATCTTAATTTGAAGAAACGTACCTGGGGAAGTGTGTCCTTCGCTTGCCGCTGGTGAAATATCACCTGGGATAGGGATTCCACTGGCTGAAATAAAATTATTAATGGCTAAATTAGTAATGGTAATTATTGAAGGGACCTTGATGTAATTATCAACAACCTTCCGTTTTCCTCTAGAGGACTTAACCCAATATGCACAAAACGAATAGGATATACTTTTAA
Source organism: Eschscholzia californica subsp. californica (assembly GCA_002897215.1). NCBI lineage: Eukaryota > Viridiplantae > Streptophyta > Magnoliopsida > Ranunculales > Papaveraceae > Eschscholzia > Eschscholzia californica. The sequence continues at coordinate 900,427 of BEHA01005582.1, read as the reverse complement.
ATAAGTGAGTCCTTTTGGAGTCATAATAGGTTTGTGCATACAGACTAGGTAGGGATGTAAACGGGGCGGGTTTGGAATATGTTAACCGAAATTGCATCTTGTAGTAACAACTACCAACCATATGATTGGACCGGGAATGGACTTGGTGGGAGTTGACAATGCCGAACTCGTAAACACGCGAACTTTATCTGCCACGGACTGTGACTCGCCTTGAACCGTGACCCGCCACAACCTCATGGACAACACTTATAGTGACACTACTTCAAATGCGCCCCAAATTTTGACAAATACATCTATATATCATTTACACCCTACTCAACCTAGATCTTCTGTTTCTCCCTTGCCTCTCTATCTCTATAATTCTTTAGACACCTAAGTGTCGGACACTTTATTTTTTACAAATTAGACGACATATTTATCCACAAATCTCCTAATGACGGTAAATGGAGTACAAAAATAAATCAAGTGAAGGAATTAGATCAAGAAAGGACTAATATTAACCTGTACAGAGACTCACAGGAGGAGTATCAACCTTGCAAACTTTGGGAAGATTAGCCGCTCTTTCGGCATCAAGTTTGATTCCCAAACTACTAGGATTACCAAGGAATTGACACAAACATATGGGAGAGCTTTCGACGAGGCCGGCAAGTGACCCACAACACCCTTCCTCCGGTGCTGTCAGTTTACTTCCGGCTACAACATAGGAAAGACAATCTGACATGTTTAAAATTGCAGCAAAGCAGTCTGGTGATTTTGTAGCCCCTAGAGAAACAGGGATTGGTTTCTGCGCTGACACACTAGCAGATGTTATTGAAATAAAGGTTAATATTGCTAAGGCAACCAAGGTGATCACAGTTCTTTTACTACCCATTTTCTTTCTTTGTTTGTTCTGGGTGGTGGTCTTTTTTGGGTATTTTGATTACTTAAAAGTTGGATCTCAATATTGAATAACTTTTATAAGCCAAATATATAGGTGAAAAGACTTGATCATCAACTTATTGATGACATTAAGAACAAAGTATATCCATACTAGTCGAAAAAAAAAACCGTGATACTATAAACTTTAAACCTTTAGAACCAATAAAAAATAATATCAGACACATAAGTTAACAACAACGTTTAATCAACACTCAATAATAAATATACTATCTGTACACGACCGTTTTTGAGAAATATAAAATATCATTAAGACCAGTAAAATAATGTTGTCGTGTCCTGATATAGGTATTAGGTTTTAATGGCTACCTGTATTTTATGTTATATTTTCGGTTGAAATTGGTTCTTTTGGAATACGTAGAATGACAATTTAGGATATTTCGTAGAGAAGAAGTGTTTCTTTAGCTTCCAAAATAAGTGATGTCAATTACGTACCAGGTTAAATGACTTTACGTGTTCACAAATACGAGACTTGAAGAGGGAAAGAGTAATATTTTGTTAATTAAGAAGTTGTTTGGGAAATAAATGAATTTTCACTTACTTTACAACCAACCCAATTTTATCAGAATGAGTCCATACAAAGTTCATATAAGATAGGAACTACCAGCAATGAGTATATTTGGTGCATCATTAATAGGAGATTTCTTGCAAGTAATAATCTTATCAAAGTAAGAGTAACCTATTCCTTTCAACAACAAAAAATAAAGAGTAACCTATTCCAAAATTTGATTATTGGGGCAGCTCCATGTGTATGTTTGTAGGGATTAGGGGGAGCTAGGGGAAATGGACAGGGATATTGGTGGATTTTCCTATGTCTTCAAAATGTAGGAAGAGGACTATTTGAAATGTGCCTCAAGTATTAGTTACACACATTTCGATGATTGTTTTCGATTTTGAACAAACATTACCGACGGCCATATGTTTTTGTTATTTGTTCCTTAATCGACAAGTTCATGACGCTTAGAAAACACAAAATTGACAAAAATACAAAATGCACGGAAAAAAATATATACATAAAGTTATTACAAAACGAAAACAAAGTGTTTATTCAAGAGCTGAAAACAAGTACCTCCTCCTTTCCACCATCACCCCTGGAATATAACCACTGTTACCACTATCAGCCCATTGCCACGGCGACCTTAACTAAACATGAAATCATTACATAAACAAAGAACAAGTCCCCATGAAAATAAAAAGAATTGCCAAACAAAATTTCCATAATCTCTTTTACTATTTTAAGTGTTTGCACTTTATGTTGTAAAAACACATTTTAATTGGCCTTTGTATGCCAAATAATCATTTTTGAATAGAGGCCCCTCATACCTTACTGCATTACCGTAGTAGATAATTAATAGGTGAGACGGTGAGATTGTCTCAAAATAACTTGTTTTCCTATTCAAATCTGGTAAGATAGGAAATAAGGGGGTAAGAATTGGTATCATCCTTGTCTTAAGTTCTTTTTAAAGTGTAGCATTTCACCTTTAGTTATGTGTAATGCTTACTTTGTAATGCTTACTTTGTTTATCGTGTGATAAAATATTCTCATTCATCACAACAAACTTTTCCTTATTAAAATTAATTGATCTCCTTACATAGTCACATCTACATTTTTTTTGTTAAAGTTTTGGTCTGCAACTTGAATAGATTTTTTTGTGTTAAAGATCATGTTGACTAAGACAAACATCTCATCGATATATATCCAATAATATGTAGTTGACAGTATGGTACGTTGTTCATCAAAAAAAAAAAAGACAGTATGGTACGTTCACAAGTAGCTCTTACTTGAAGTTAACAGACTTGGACTGAAAAAGAAACTAAAATGGAAGTTGGTCAAACGTTAGCAACCAAACAAATGAGTTGGTCACAAGTTAGGGGGTAAAATGCAATCAACCCTAATCATTTTCCAACATTTTTTTCTTATCGGGAAATTGACTAGGTCCTAGGATAATTGTTACAATGACATTGATACATCAGATGTACGTCAAAGATGCCATAAACACGATAATCACCTAATTCAAACTCTTATAACAAGGACTTATGTCAACAATTGGTAGCCCAAGTAGTTTCAAGGTGTTGACATAAACTCCAGAAAACCCCGAGGCCATGTTTGGCGCGTGGAATGGAATGTGATTCCCAGGAATCACATTCCCGTAACATGATTCCTGGGAGTCAGATTACTGTAGTTTGATGTTTGGTTTGACCAGGAATGAGAATTTGATTCCTGACATATTTCTAATTAGGTGTTTGGTTCGTATAAGAACAGGAATGTAAATATTTGTAAAAGTGCACTTTTACCCTTACTTAAACTACATAAAATATACATTAACTCTTTTTTTTTAGCATAAAATATACACATCAACTTTGTTATATATTAAAATCAGATTTTTTCAAATTCGTAGATATGGAATAATAACACGATACATCAAAGGGTTAGAATTTAAAGATAGTAAATAAATATCTTAATAAAAATTTATCCAAAATAAAATTTTGTTCGTAAACTTGAATAAAAACTTATCTAAAATTAAATTTTGTTCATAAACATAAATAGTACTTATTAATACCAAATCCTACAAAAAAAAAAAATTAGTAATAAAATATTTTGTTAAGGATAAATTTATCAATAAATATATGTGATTCCGGGGGAATAGGAATCACAAACCCACCTCCCCTCTTGGGTTTGCTATTATCCCTTTTTGAGGGAATCACATTCCCCCGGACCCATACCATTCCCGCAAGCCAAACAATGATCTGGAATGTGATTAGGGATGTCAACGGGGCGGGTTTGGGACGGTTCATCCCCTTCCCATTCCGTCCCGTTAGTAAACGGGTTTTACCATAACCGTCCCAATAATTAATCGTGGTGGATATTCAATTACCATAACCGTCCCAATTAAAAATTGTTAAACCATCACCGACCCGCCCCGTCCCGTTTAATATAAAACGAGTCGGATCGGGTCGGGTTCAAAGTATTTTGTTTCACAAAAGTTATTTTAGTTTGAAGTAACATAACAATTGTTAACACAATTTTGTAAGACTTTGAGTTTATCAATCATAAAGACTACAACTACTCAATAATATAAAACATAAAATAATTAAATTGATAATATAAGATTAAAGTTTTAGAAACATAACCTTAAATAAAACAAATATTTAATATATAACATACTAATCGGTTCGGGGTGAAATTTACTATCTAATACCAAACCCGTCCCGAACCCGATTAGTTTTTTTAGGTGGGCAATACGTGGACAACCAATTTTCTTATATGGACAACTATTATTGGACCCGATACGAGCCAATTATGTTTGGTTTACTTGACTTTGATTTAATAAGGGGACAACTTCATAAAACTTTAAATATTAGTAATAGTTACTAATTTGTGGACCAATAACAAAAACATTAATTAAAAAAAAAACCTAATTTTTATTCTTCCATCATCAACCATTACCAATATATCTCTTTCTCTAACTAGGTCGGATTTATAATAATGGAAGAACCATTAAACCATCACCCCAAAACTCCATTAAACCTATGTTATATGTTGTTTCTTGTTTTCTATGATGTTATTGGTTGTAAAATAAATCTTGATTTAAGATAGATGATGATGATATGTAATGAGATGTAACTATTTCTGTGATTGATGATGATTATTTTGTTTTTTGTTGTGGTTGTTTTTTATTCATAGCTTGTTTTACAACAAAATCTCCCCATCATTTTGAGATTTAAAGTTAACAATAAATGAATGAATGAAAACATGATGATTGAAAATAGAGATGGATGATGGCAAGAGTGACTATTAAAGAAAATGGGTGGTTGATGAGAGATGAACCAATATGATTATTGAAGAAAATTGGTGATTGAAGAGATGGGTAACTTTTCTTGTGAATGAACTTGGAACTTAGGGTTTTTGGAACTTAGGATTTTTCTTATTTTTTTTTAAATATTTTTTTAACTAAAATTACCCGAGCCCTTCCGGCCCGAGTCCGACGGAGCCCGCTCGGGCAGGCGGGCTCGGACGGGCTACGGGCCCTGATATGGAGACTTCTGTCCGCCCCGATCCGCCCGACACTTACACGCGGGTAGGGGTGGGAAAAGAGCCCGAGAGCCCGATATCCGAAGCGTTCACCCGAGTCCGAAGAAGCCCGTGGGTGCCCCAACCCGATGATGGGTACTACTCGCCCAGCCCGCTAAATTTTAGTGGGCGGGCTCGGGCATTTGACTCCACCCGTGGGTCCTTAAGCTACCCGGGAAGTTAGTCTAACGTTACCTTTATAGGCACTGGCCTTGTTTTACTCATTCACCTAGAGGGATCTTTAAAATTTCTCTCATTCGTAAAATTTGAACACAATTATCCCTAATATAAACCCTAAATTCCTTGACCCCTTCATTTCTACCACAATCCCAGCCGCACTATCCCCTTCTTGCTCTCACCTTCCCTCTTCCTACTCTCTCTTCTGTCACCTCTCTTGTTGCACCTCTCCGCCTCTTTCATACACTCTACTTTCTCTTTTCATCGGCTCTCTGTCTCCCTTTAATTCTTTAATACAGTATTGATTTATATTATGTGAGGGTAGGAGATGAGAACAGCAAGAAGATAGATATTAGAAGACAAGAAGAGGGTCAATCTTTATTTAAGTCATAGTTAAATTTAACTTAGATCTATAGAATGAATCGTATGTGATGAAGATATCTTTTCTTTTGTACATTGATTTGTTTATTTATTTCATGATGAGCAAATCCTTTAATCTGTTATGTGTATTGTCAAAAACAAATCTGATGTGAACTTCAGATCTTGATAAGAACAAACCTAATGAAATCTTAGGTCTAAAAAAATATATATTTGAGATGTTATTAGTTAGTGAGATATGCCCGACGCTCGACTTGCCCGTTACCCGCTTGCCCGAGTTCTTTAGCGGGCTTGGGCGGGCTTTGAGCATCACAAAACTGAAATATACCCGCCCGAGTCCGCCCATCTACCCGAATATCCAAAGAGAGGAAGTGTCCGACCCGCCCGAGCCCGATCATTGTAGAGCCCGTGGGTACCCATGCCCGCCCGTTTCCCACCCCTACACGCGGGCTAGGCATACTCGTTCCCGATCCGCCCGAGCCCGACTCTATATTGCCCGAGCCCGTCCGAACCCGCCCGATTCCCACCCCTAAATCCCACCCACCCATTACCGCGGGCCAAACATGACCGGAAGGTCACAGGTTCCAAGGTGTTGCTCTCAAAACCGTCAAAATTTCACTAGACACCCAGACTCTTTCTCTCTCACTACAACCCCAGACATTCACTCACAAGTCACAAATTCAATAGCTCTCTCTCTCTCTCTCGAAGTCACTGTAAGTTTTATACCCAATCTTATTAGATTTCATCACAAATTTTTATATTTTTAATGCCATCGGTTAGGTTTAGCTCCTTCGATTTATAAAGGGCACTCTTCTGTTCTTTAGGGCTCTTGATTTTGATTATGTTTTGTTCTAAAATGTCCGCAATGAGAATAAGCTTACTCATAATCATCCAAAACCCTTGATTTTTAAAACCCAATTTTGATCGTGACCCACTAGTTGTACAAAATGGGGTTTCTTCATTTTCCGATTTTGATCATGACGTTCTTAGATATGTATACCAACGGATTCCTTCAATTAGTTTTATGATGTTTTGCTTGTCAAAATCGATATACTAGTGATTTTGTTATTTAAGTATTGATTAAATAAGTCATCTTCATGTGGCTCTAGGTTTTATGTTATTGTGATATATTTGTTTTCAACCAAATGAAAATGCTAGGGTTTATGGATAATGCATTTCGGAGTTAGATTCGTCTTCATTCGTTATAAGTAAGTAAAATGGTGCTAGATTTCTATTATTCATTCACCAAGAGAAATGCAATCCGTTTTCTTGGGAGATCAAAATGTTATTATGTTTTGATTTTTTCCCTCACATGCTCATAGTAAAATAAAATAAGCTGAAAGAATTACGACGAGATGACCTATAATTTGAAAAGGTTAAGTTTAAAAAAGCAATTTCGGAAATCATTAGAACAAGGCATTACTTTGTTTTTTAAATTAACCTTCGCTCTGCTCTATTCAACCTAAAGTTGTAATAATTCTCTTATTTCTTATATGCTATTACATTTCTTTACTCCAGAGGGTAATCCGCGGGAACTCATTGATTTAAGCGAAGAGGGAGAATATCCAACTTCAGAAACCATTAGGTGAGTGGCAAATTATCTCAGTAACAAGTCCGACTTTCCCACAATTCATCAATTTCAAATGCTTACAAGTTTTATATTGAACAATGTATCATGACATCACAAGTAAGTGGAAGTTAGAATGCTAGAGTACTTCGGAATATATTTCCATAATAGTTTGTACTGTAAGATTTTAGAGATTTAGTTCCTGTGTACCTAAGATTAGTCGACAACATGTGGACTCTTAGAAGAAGGTCAAACTATGCATTTGTTTCCCTTTTCCTCCAAACCCAACTTAAACCATCAAATTTTAGACCTGCTCAAATTCTGAACGCCGTTGAAATATATGAAGTACCTTCTAGAGTTGAAATTTTCATGAGTCTTTCGGGTATTGGTTTAGCCTCTCAATTCTCTTCTTTCACCTCTACTTCTGAAATTCTCGGTGTGTCTAATGTGATTCAACAAGAAAATGGTGATCAAAGTGATTTTGATAATGAGGATGATGATGATATCGAAAATAGAGGTTTGGCTGTTAAAGATGAGAATATAATTAAAGATGTAGAGAAAGTTATGGGTATTTTACGGAATTTTGGTAGTAATGGTCTAGAAGCAAAACAAAAGCTTGAGCAATGTGGTATAGCTTCATCATCAGAGTTGGTTGTAGAAGTTCTTTCTCGGGTTCGGAATGATTGGGAAGCAGCGTATACATTTTTCCTCTGGGCTGGGAAGCATCATGCTCATTCATTACGTGAATACCACTCGATGATTTCGATTCTTGGGAAGATGCGGAAGTTTGACACAGCATGGAATTTGATTGATGAGATGAGAAGGGGTACAACTGGCTCATCGATGGTTACTCCTCAAACTCTGTTAATAATGATAAGAAAATACTGCGCTATTCACGATGTAGCGAAGGCAATCAACACTTTTTATGCTTTCAAACGTTTTAAATTCAGTGTTGGAATTGAGGAATTTCAAGACCTTCTCAGTGCCCTTTGTCGATACAAGAATGTTCAAGATGCTGAACACTTAATGTTCTGCAACGAGAAAGTGTTTCCTTTTGATACGAAGAGTTTTAACATCGTCCTTAATGGGTGGTGCAATATGGTTGTTAATCTACGTGAGGCGAAGAGGTTCTGGAGGGAGATGAGTAGGAGAAATATCACTCAAGATGCTGTGTCATATTCTAGTATGATCTCATGCTACTCAAAAGCTAGTAATATTAATGATGTCCTCAAATTATTTAATCAGATGAAGGAAGTTGGTGTTAATCCGGATAAGAAGGTTTATAATGCTGTTATCTATGCTCTGGCAAAGGGTAAACTCGTAAAAGAAGCTCGCAATCTTCTGAAGACAATGGAGGAGAAAGGTTTCAAGCCGGATGTTGTTACTTACAACTCGTTGATCAAGCCCCTATGCAAGGCTCGTAGAATTGATGAAGCAAAATTGGTCTTTGATGAGATGTTACAAAGGGGTCTTTCACCATCTATTAGGACTTACCATGCCTTTTTTGGCATTCTTAAGACTGGTGAAGATGTATTTGAGCTATTAATAAAGATGAAAACGATGGGTTGCCCTCCAACTTATGATACTTATATCATGTTGATCAGGAAATTTTGCCGCTGGCGCCAGATTGAAAATGTTTTCAAGTTGTGGAATGAGATGGGTGACAACGGATTAAGCCCTGATCGAAGCTCATACATAGTTCTAGTACATGGGCTCTTTTTAAACGGGAAGTTGGAAGAGGCTTCTAAATACTATCAAGAGATGAAAGGGAAAGGCTTTGAGCCTGAACCAAAGACAGATGAAATGCTTCAAGCTTGGATATCTGGTAAGCAGATGGCAGGGTCCCCAAAGTTAGATTCGAACAGCAACCAAGATGATGATAGACACTTGTTGAAGAACACCAACTCCTCCTCGAAAGCATCTGTTCATGAAAAGGATTTTCGTAAACTACCTGAAACGAGAAAAGTTACGCGTGAGAGAGGATTTTCTTTTTGGGAGCATTAGAAACTTTCTAGATTCGCCAGATTCCGTCAAGGAATTCCTGCAGGTGCACAACTTGTTCTTTATCCTTGTGTTGTTTCTTTAGATGCATTTACAATATTTCACTCAAAAACAAGTATATGATTAAGTTTTTATTTGCTCAATAAGTCAATATCGGCTTAAAGATGCATTTTTTGTGTGTTGGATGTAGGATGAAGAGGGGGTTTGTGCCGATTGAGGGTTCACTTGAAACTGGTCCCCGATATACTTCTATCTAGTTATAAAGGAATCTGGTTTTGGCTAGATCTATCTGAAATCTTGCATACAAATGCAATATGTAACAAATCATGTCTTTAATGAGACTTCCTGTTGTTAGCTTTTCAACAAACTTAGAGATGCTTATAAAGAAACCATAGATATGGCTCCAAAGTCTGAACACCGTTTTTGGTATTCAAGTCCATAAACTTTCTCTTTCATCTTTTTTCTTGCTTACCACCTTTCACAATGAGACAGATTAACTTGGCAATCAGATCATTGAGCTCAGTGTGTACATTATTGACATTCGACGAACTTGAATCTTCAAGAGCCATAAAGAAGTATATAGTTTCTTCCGAAGTTTTCACTTCCTCTTATTTATTGACATCAAGCAAAGATCCACTTTCGAAAACCAGAGTTCACTCAAGTTCTAGCATAACTCGTGGTTCTTGATATTCGGTGAATCCTCATAGTCTCGCGGAACTGCAGGCGCTTTAGAGATTATGGTGTGTCATTTCTATATCCATCTGTTGGAGTTTTCTGTATTCATTTTGGGTAAAAGAACAATTGCAGGCGCAGCTGTGAATTCTAACGAACTTGACGATTCCGTCTTCTGGTTGGAAAGCAATGACTCCATTGATGGTTGAAAAGCTGCAGGGATGATAGATAACTTCTCTTGAGCTTCAAAGCTTTTCATGAAGATCATAGTAGTTCACATGATGAAACCACTGTTGAATTGTGGGAACGGAGTGAAAGAGAGAACCAGCAAATCGAGGTTAGCTTGGTTGTAAGTTCTTCATTTCCTCTTTTAGACGGTTCTTTTGAACCTACTAAGATAATCCGATAATCCTTTGATGATGTTATAAAATGATATAAACTCATAATTAGTAAAGAATAAAACAGAGCTTTTTGTCCCCAAATTTTGGAAACAATAGGGCCTGATCTTTCTTCCCCATTTTTTCCTTAAAATGAATGCAGGTACTTTTTGTTGATGCAAAACTCCTCTTTATGAATTAGCTCTGAAAATTTGAAGTAGACTCATCTCTGCTAAAATATATACAGTGAAGGGATTGTTACCAGACTAAACCCTAGATTTATTTTTCTGTTTCCCTTTTTTTCCCTAAAGTACATGGTTCCCACCTCTAGTGTTATAGTATCTATAACCTAGTTCTTCACTGCTGAATATATAAAGAGTGTGTGTTTTCCGTTTTATTTCTGGCTAGCGGCCGCCCTTTCTCCAACTAGATGAAGGTTGTCTTTTTCTTTTACTGTTGGAGTCGGGCTCTTCCGAATGTGAATTGTTCGAATCAAATGAACCAACATCCATGGGCGGACCCATGTGAGGGCAAGAAGGGGCAGTTGCCTCGGGTGATTTTTGTAATTTTTCAAACAAAATTGGGGTAGTTTTATCTTTTACTTGAATTCCTTTTTAGATTTCTGTTTTGACTTTTTCAAAGAGGGTTTAGGGGTTCTCAAAACCCATCCGATAGAAAGCTTTAACCGAGAGGTTTGGAGGGTGAGAAGATTGGGAGGAATGGAGGATATTCAAAAGGCTTTGATTCATCTTATCTTTGGCAATGGTCTTTAAAATTTCAATTTGTTTTCCTTGATTCAATCATTCCCGTAATGATAAAATGAAATTATTTGTTTCTCTTTGTAGATTGTTTGAGGATTTTATTGTTTTTCTCTTTCAATTGTTATAGATTAGTTTAATCTTTGATGAAGTGAACTTATGCAAAATCCTAGATTTATAACTGTTATAGTTTATAGTTTCTTTCTCTAAGTTATTTCTCAAACCGTTACCAAATCGCTCATGGTTTTGTTACCATCTAAATTTTCAATGAACGGTTTGGATACTACTGGATGTCGAACCATCTATGAAAAAGTTTGTTCTCCATGAAAATCGACGAATCGAATTACTTTTTCATACATCGACACATAAAATCAAAAGAAACAATCGACTAGCAACCAAAAACATTCTAAACATTAAAGAAATGTGTAGTCACTATGTAATTCTACCAAAGAAATGTGCAACTAATAAAGTGAAAAGAAGTCAATAGTTCAACTTTCAACGTACAATGTAAATCATGCAAGCTAAAAGAACAAGGCATATGAAGATTGAAGTAAGTAGGTGTTGGTTTTGTTTTCACACACAAGAAAAAAATAAGGAAACGAAACTTAAGTTAGGGTTGTCATCTCCTGTTAGATAGAATTTAATCTTTGACCCTTCGTCACATTATCAGGTTATATTTGAATATACACACAATTAGAAATATTAATTGAATTTAACTAGTTTTGTTTAGTTTGAATAGTTCTTAAAAATTGCACCTCTTTATGAGACCAAGCTAGTTAGATTTTTTTAAATCTACAACCGTAACAAACCTTCCGTTGTTTGGTTCAGTATGAAAACCAACTAAACCGGTTTGGTTTATTTTTGCACATAGGTAGCTTCAACCCTTAAATATTAGATAAGTCATTCATATTTAATAAATAAATAACAACTAAATCCTTGTGACCCACTATCAAGTTTCTCATTATCTTTTCATTCTTTGTGATTTTTATTTCCAATTTGAGAGTTAACCAAACACTTTAATTTAAGCTCTACCAACCAAAAATCCTTTATTCCCTCTTGACTTTAAGTCAGTCAAGTTGTGATTAAGTAAACAATCTTATCCTTAATCTTTTTCAATAGCTATTGACTTTTCCTTAAATCTCCATGGGACCCTCTCCTCTCACTCATCTTTCTCCAAACCCACAAACTGTCTGAGACTAAGAAACAGTTTAGGCTTAGGGATTTTATAAATCCTATAAATTATACAAAAATTAGATCATACATTTTCTCAAATCCAACCTAAGCAGTAAGCAATTTTTCTTGTAGCAGATGCTCAAGATTGATTTTAGTCGATAATTATACGTGTGGAGATAAGGGTAAAGACGTGTAAATGATTAGGTCAATGTCAATTGCTGATAAAATGTTGTTTCACTGTAGTTTCCCCAATACAATTTTATAAGATTATTAAATGAATTGATGAACGAAGCTACACTATTCGTAGCTTGTGCCTGCTTGACCATCGACTCTGATATAGAATGTTTTAGATCGATAAAATGCTGATTCTCGGGTTGGTAGTCAACCATGACATAAAACTATAATCAATCAAACAAACAGTGGACCAGTGTGTTGATCTAGCACTATTTATGAAATCAAAGCGTAATTTCGTAGTCTAATTTCTTATTCTTTTCCATTTATAATATTTTACATAAACCCTTTTCTTTCTTCGTCGTTAAGTTTATGGTTAAAGAGATCTAATCTGTATAATTCCCCACAAGAAGTTGACACTTGCTACTTAAAAAAAATGCTAAATTGACATATAAGAAATTTTCATATGTTCTTTAATTTTGTTTTTATTTTTAGTTGAAAGATATGTTATCGTCAACAAAAAAAAAAGATATGTTATCTAGTTATGACTTGTAGAATTTAAATGTCTACTATGAACACAGAAGTAAAGTTTATACAAAATTTGGGTCATTAAGATCGGCCATAAGTTGTTCTTAAAAGCCATAAAACCGTCCCAAATAGTTAATTAGATTTAGAGCATATCTCAATATACGTCAAAACTATTGGCCTCACATATAATATTTGCAAGGACATTTTTATCTCCAATTCTCATTTAAATAATATTTCAAACGTGGAATTGGAATATCGTAAAACTCTACCAACATCGAAGAACTTGCCAAAAAAAAACATCCAAGAGAAAACAAAAGAGTAATGGTTCGATCTTTCAAATTATTCTTTAATTTAGTAAGACTTGGTACCAAAGGGAGACTCGCAAAACCTTCATATTTCTAGGGTTCAAGTTGAAGATATCAACTTGAGCAGTTGCTTCGGTTGCTAGCCGTAAATATAGTAGCAATATATGCTTACGTCATTCAACCAGCGAAGATGATGTCAGGTTGAACCCTTAAACATCTCCTAAGATGTATATACAGACACTAGGTCAAACATAGACAAAATTTTGATCCCTCTGAGTTGGTAATTTCATATTGACTCTAACCTCTTGTTAGAGTGCACAATGTAGGTTTTTGTGAGTCCTATTACTTTTTGATTGACAGGTCTCCTCATTCGGATATGTGTTAGTAATCTAATTTTTATATGTATCTATAAAAAATAGTCTCCTATGCAAAAGAGATCGTCTTTTAACTATGAATGTGATGTTTTAGTCATAGTTACTAATTAGTTTTGAATTGGATGAAAACAAACTTAACATTATATCAGACCTAAACATATATCTGACAAGTGTAAAAGTTCCACACTATCCAAAGAAAAAAAATTATTAGATTTAAAGAACACCACACGCGAAGGAAAGTCTCACGTAGAAAATAGACAATCTTAACTAAAAATATAATGTCTAGACCCTCTTCACTCAAGCAAACTTGATTCAGTTGGATGACCAAGAGCTTAACATATAATCTATGAACGAATCATTTTGTGTTCTATCTGACTGTCAGCCCAAGTCAGAATTCGTTCGTGTTTTTTTATATGTGGCATTGGCTTACGATATATGGATGAATTAGCTTAGATACTAATATTTAAGCTCTTAAGCTTTTTAAAGAGCTTGTTTAAGTTTATGTTGGGACATAGAGAATGTGCAGTTGGAAAAAACAAAGATATGAAGAGTGACATCAGCTCATCCTTAAATTCAAATTATTTTGGTGGGTGTCAATAAGTCAAGGGAACTTGGAGGAGGTTGGTTTATAGTTAGGCAGTTTCAAGTTCTAATCCGCGTAGACTGTGGGTCTGTGGGACCACACGTTATATCAATTCGATTTGAACCCAAGATTTTACTGACTCGTTCGGCTGACCACCATCATTTGATCAGTTTCATTCGTAGCCCCCATTTTAACTATTTTGTTGCTAAGGATTAACTTTGAAGTCTGTCTCTCTCTCTGTCTCTTTTATTTTTTGGTCATTCTTCTTTCTTCTATTAGTGACCAATCTTTTTCTATCCCTGGCTGCATCTCCTTCTTTCTCTATTATGAAATGTATCTAGTTTATGGAAAAAAAACTATCGTGCACGAGTTTCATTTCTTGGTGCTACTGTGAGGACCCATCATCAAAAGAGGGGTAGAGAGAATGAGGTGAGAACTGGAATTTAAATGGAGAGTCTTTTTTCTGAAACGATATGATTACAAGAATACAATAGACAATCATACATCATTTGGCTTTGATACATCATAAGGATGAAATATGCTCATAGCTGATATAGAACTGTCCTATAAACACTCATGCACTATAAGGATCATACAAGCTACTCTACAATCCATGATTTATACCGTAATAACACAGTTTCAATAAATCATGGTTTTCTACCTCCAATTAGAATCATAGTTACGGCTTCTGGATTTTTGGACGTGAGTGTCTAAGCAACGCCATAGAATGGACCTATAGACACTCATGCACCATAAAAGCAGTATAAACTAACCAACAAGTCATTATTTATACACTTACTGACATAGTTTCAGTAATCATGGTTTCCACCTCTAATGAGAATCAAACTTGTGACTTCTGGATTATGGAAGTAGTGTCCATCTACTACAACCAAGAGTTGTGGACTAAATGGGGGTCCTGCAAAACACAAAAATATAGAGAGAGAAGAGATAAATTTGAATAAATATTAATGATCAATTTGAAAATAGTAATTAACTCTTTCTTCATGGGACAGTTAAAAGGGTGCAAAGACTTATGCCTCAATTTCGAGGGATCACTTTTTCTCATATTGAGAGAAAGGAAATGGTCAGGCAGATAAATTAACAAAATAGGAACGTATCCACAATAATAGTAGAACTTGAAATTTTGTTCCTCTTCCCCCTATTATCGATGTATTGTAATAAGACTCTTATCCTTTAATAGATGTTTACTTTGCAACAACAAAAAAAAATTGTCCTAAAATTATGTGTATTGTATCTCAAGTTTAAACTAGACTTTTGGTATAGGAAGAGCAATTTTTAGTAAAGGCAATGCATTAGATAGGGAGAGATAAACACTATTTTCTAAAATATCCCAACTTTAAACTTTGGTACCTTCCCTCAAACTATTTTGTACCAAAAGATAGATAAGAGAGAAAAGTCATGTTCGACCAAAAACCTGTTCGTCGATCAAAGAGATAAGAGAGATAAACACCCTTAAAACCCGTTCAACCAAAAGAGATAAAATCCCAAATCGGTTCGTTTCGACCTGAACAATTGAAAATTTAAACAAATTTCGTCCAAAACAGATGAAAAAACAGAACAATTTCAGTTGGCTCGACCGAATATTTTTTTTTCAACAGACCCTGCCGAAATTTGTTGTCTTTTTCAGCCGGCCCGACCGAAATTTGTTGTCTTTTTCAGTCGACCCAACCGAAAATCTTTTACGAAACAAAAACGACCTAAAACCCTAAAACGTTTTTTCAACCATAGAGGAAGACAAGTAAATGATTTTTCTTTACATGAGACATATTATCTTTAATTATATATGTCTTTGTTTAAGTCGATGTCCTCATTTAAGTCGATGGTTTCGTTTAAGTCGATGTCTTCGATTAAGTCAAAGAGTTCTTCTTTCTTGATGTAGGTTGTCTCATTCTTCATTAATGGTGGTTCCTCATCCATGATATCTTGAGGCATCTTTGAAAGCTTGAAACTAAGACTCTAGTGATGGTAAACTTTGAAAGTTTTTTAATACTAATGGTGATGTTGATAGTAGTGACGATATTAGGATTGGGTTGTTTAAGTGAGAGAAAACTAAAAGCAAATGGAATATTGGATTTATTATTAATTTTTATCAAAGTCCTTATATTTTAGCCATATTTATTAAATGATTTTCATAACGCCCTCCTTAATTAATTTGGTAAAGGAAGAGCAAATACATAAATTGACCTTTCTAACGCACTGCCTTTACTAAACATTGCTCTTCCTATACCAAAAGCCTTACAATACTATCTCTAATTATCAAACAGGTCATCTTATGTTTTGTTTTTCCAAAATTACTACATATTATACTATTTCTTTCTTTTTTAGTTTTTATCTCCTTTTCTTTCTAAACTATCAGTCGAGCAATTCATCTTTTCCTCATCGTTTCATCACCAACTCCTGTCTCCTTATCTTCATCACAGACTCATCATCTTCGTCACCAACTCATTCTCTTCCTCTTTATTCATTACCTGCCCCATCATCTTCTTCTCTATCACTTTCTATCTTTAACTTAGACAAACATATCGATTAGGGTTTGCAACGAAGATGATCAATTAAGGGTTTTGATTTGAACAAAGATAGTAGGGTTTTCGAAGTTTCTACTAGTTTTTATTGTTTTTTTTGTCGATCTATGGATGAAGATTTGGTTTGTTTTAATTACAGGTGAAAAGTTGAAATATAGGGTTCATTGTTCTGACTATAGATGAAAGGATATTACGTTTTCGAGGTTTCTAATTTGATTTTTTTCATAGTTTTTCTTGTTCGATTATGGATGAAGACTTGGTCTGTTCGATTATGGATTGAGACTTGGTCTTTCGATTATGGATGAAGACTTCGATTTGTTTCCATTTTTTATGTACATCTGGTCACGAAGAAGAAGCTTTGTTATATTTGGAGAAGAAGATTCGTCTCATTTGAAGAGGAAGAATTAAACTTTGTTTTTTGTTTCAAATTTGCAAACCCTATTTGCAAAAAAAAAAATGTGTGTTTTCTAGATATTTCTTTTGAAAAAAGAATATTTGAAGTAAATCTTGTTATAAAGATAATGAAAAATCCTTTCTAAATATAAAAATTTTACTGAAATCTAACAGAAGATGAAAAAGTTACATGTATTAAAATTAAAAGAGAAAATTAAAAAATTGGTTACACAGAAGGTACTTTGGTCTTTGTAAATATTTTGACATAAACAACAATTATGAATTATTTGTTGTTATTTAGTCATTTTTTATATTATTTAGGCTCAAATAACTATACTCTTTATCAATATTTACATGAAAAATCAATTTTGCACTAATTTATTTGACTTTAACAAAATGGGTAACATGTATTTTGTCAGCCCAAGTGGTTGATAGTGTTGACATAAACTCCAAAATCCTGGAAGTTCCAAGTTCGATTCCAATAAGAGTTGGAATCTATGATTATTGAATTTGGGTTATTAAAAGTATAAATATTGTAATAGATTTGTTGGGCTTTAGGCCTCTTTCAAGTTGTTGGACTTTACGCCCTCTTTCATTTCTTGGTTTATTTTAGGCGGTTATCGTGTTTATCACATCTTCATGATGTATCAATACATTGTAATGACTAACGTAATCTAAATCACAATTTTAAAATGTGAATAAATAAATTTATATTAAGTTGAAACATTGTATATTATTGAAAAACAAGCACAAGCCTGGGCTAATTCCAATATTCTCAGATTCTAATGATTGATAGTCTATTTTATTTGGCGAACTTCATCCCACATGACAAAGCAATTTCCTCAAAAACTATAGTAAGCTTCGTCCAAATTTCTCACCGACCAAAAACCATATATATATCAAATGTGAATAAAATAAGTAAGAAAATTTATATTAGGCTAATTCAACCAAAATCTAATAGATTCACAGAAATTAAACCAAAATCTAATAAATCCACAAACATTGAACCGAAGAATATAGTTGAAATAGTTATGGACAAGCGTTTTGATATCGTCATATGTATAAGAAAAAAATATACATATACATATACGTACAGGTTATATGTTAAATAAATCGAATTATTTTATTGCGAATATTGTACAATCGCAGGCAAAGGGTCACAGTATTATTGCGGTAATAATGAGCCAAACTACTAAGTATATAAAATTAGCATTTCATCCCTAGCTACTTGTTGACCGTGACCTGACCACGAAATCGGCATCAATCAAATAAACATAGATAAAATTCAAATATTAGAGGTTGATTTCCGGTTACTAGGTCATAAACGTTTACTGAGTTAGGTACATTACTTGAATAAAGTGTTTAAGAATTTAGGATTATTAGTTTAACCGACATTTGAATTAGCTAAATAGTTATTTCAGCCAATATTAAAATAGTAATCCCATTTGAAAAAAATTTCTGAGTAATTAGCTTTTTGCATATCTGGATGATAGGATCTACTAGATTTCATCCACCTTCTCTATAACCAAAATAATTGGGGGAAATATTTATTTTGATCTTAATTTAGGACTTTTTTTTTTTTGCTTGACTAGGTATCTTTTGTAAAATGAGAATTTTTTATTTATTCTAAAGCTTAACCTTCTTAGTTTTTTAACCAACTTTTAATTTGACCCTAATATTTATTTGTTTTTATCAACTCAATTTATCTCTTTAGATCTTCATCTTTATTTTGAATTCCAATTAGTCTTAATAAATCTAATCAAGGTCCAAGTTCCTTCAATATTTTACTTTTCTCTTTTTTTTTTCTCAATTTTTTTCTTGAACTTTTATAAAAGATATTGGAACGATTTAGTAAGGAAATCTTTAAACGAGGTCAAACATATGGTTATTAGAGATAAAGGACGAAGAAAGAAACTGGTCATAAACTAGGGGCCTCGCCGATATATTTGTAAGAAGAAACATGACAAATACAACCTCCCTCCTTATGAGTAGAGACTTCCTTAAGAAGTTGCTTGCAAAGCAAGAAATAACTCTCTACTTAAACTTGTTTTATTTTCCCATTTTCTTCTTCTTTTCTAGATGATCTTCACTTTCTCCTTGAACTAGAAATTAAACAAAACCCATTTTGGAAAGAAAACCACCTCTCACTTTCTCTCTCTCTCTAACTTTTAATTCTCTTTCATTAATTTTCATTTGGCACTCTAGCTAGCTAGCTATTTGGTTTCTATATCTGTTTTTTTTTTCAGGTTTAATTCATACTTGAAATAGAATTTTGGGTTTTAATTCTAAAGATTTAATCATGGTGGATAAGAAAAATGAAGAAGGTATAGATTTACCTCCTGGTTTTAGATTTCATCCAACAGATGAAGAAATCATATCTCACTATCTTACCAAGAAAGTATGCAATTTAAGTTTCACTTCTTTAGCTATGGGAGAAGTTGATTTGAATAAGTGTGAGCCTTGGGATTTACCAAGTATATGTTTCTCTCTCTAACCCTTTCTTTCTTTATTTCTTTCTCTAGGTTTTGTTTTTGATTGAGTTTATAATTAAGGATCTAACTTTTGTTTGGTGTTTAATTTTGAAGGTAAGGCAAAGATGGGAGAGAAAGAATGGTATTTCTTTTGTCAAAGAGATAGGAAATACCCAACAGGGATGAGAACAAACAGAGCAACAGAATTAGGGTATTGGAAAGCCACTGGGAAAGATAAGGAGATCTATAAAGGGAAAGGATGTCTTGTTGGTATGAAGAAAACCCTAGTTTTTTATGGTGGAAGAGCTCCTAAAGGTGAAAAGTCAAACTGGGTCATGCATGAATTCAGATTAGATGGAAAATTCTCTTACTACAATATGCCTAAAAATGCAAAGGTATTTTCCTTTTTCACCTTCATAGATTATTATCACTTCTAACTTTCATTGTGTAGATTCTCTTTCTCTCCATGATCATTTCCTTAGTGAGATGAAAAATGAACCTATGTGAGCCCGGCTCCCGGGTGAATCTCGGCCGGATGACGTTCTCCGGCTAGATTTAGAGAGATGACAATTTTTTTCTCTCTAAATCTCGTCCGGCCACATCACCAGGCCAGGCGGAGATCCACTCGGCCGGGAGAAGGACCGGGCAGAGTATCTCTATTGTTGTGAAATTATGTATGGTTTCTCAATGTCTCATGATCATTATGATCCTTAGTATCGGGCAGAATCCCCAATAAGCAGGATTTAAAAAACAACATCTCTCTAAATTCTGTCCGACCACATACTCAGGCGCGAATACAGCTAGGATAGTAGTCTAGCAGAGTATCACTGTTGTTTTATCTCCTCTCTATATACAGTACTAATATGTTTCTTTTGCTTGGTTTTTCTGCAGGATGAGTGGGTTGTTTGTAGGGTATTTCACAAGAACACAGGGATCAAGAAAAACCCATACTCAGATCCACTTGGGATAAGCTCTTCTACTATTTCAGATGACTTATTAGCCAGTTCTCCTTCATTGCCTCCACTTATAGATCCTCCTAACTACAACAACCCAAACAGACCTAGTTTAAGTCATACAAACAACTACGACAACAATAACAAAAACGAAAACGGATTCGGATCAACGAAATGGGAGGTAAGTTTCACAGATGGAAAACAGCTTCATCCTTGTAACCCTAACATGATAAACCAGCTGCAAATGAACCAATCAACTAATATATCAGCTCCAAACTCCTTGGTCCACCCAAGCTCTTACTTCAATTATGGTTCTCAGACAATCTTAAGACCTAGTAGTCAAGCTGATTATCAGGCTATCAATGAAAACTATGATCTAAAGAAACAGTTTAAGGTGGAGCAACAATTCACTACTCCTAAAAACCAGTCTATGATCAGCTTCTCACACGATACCGGACTTAGCAACGATGTGAACACCGGGGAGATTTCGTCGGCATATGATATGGGAAGCAATATTTATCAAGAAGATCTTGAAGGGATTTCTTCATATGATCCTCTACTAGATTTGGATTTTCTATTGGATTATTGATCATGAACATTATTATTTAGATGCATCATTAGAATGAGAATCAGTCTTAGCATTTTGGGTTTGATCATGAGTTTCATGTTTTTCTTCATCTTCTCCTATTTAACAGAAGAGATTATAACTATAGAAAAAAAACATCATAAATTATCATATATATATAGTATTTGTTCATTTGTTGATATGAATTAGTGATTAGTATATTATTTTGTTTTTGAATTTTTAGTTGTTCTTTTTCTTAATAAGTTTTGTATTGTGTTTGATATGGTTTCAAATTATAATTAGTGTAATCCTGAAAACTATGATATGATTTTTTGAATAGTAATAGTAGAATAATACAAGATCGTAGAGCATCTTCAATGGAATAATAATCTCTTTTATAGAAGTCTTGTTGTGTGTGGTATAGATTAAGATTGTTTTTCCTAAGTGCCAAAATAAAGACACTAGAAAAAAAAAAATTATGTTTATGACGAATATTTTTAAAATAACTCTGTTTAATATACATGTCTCTCCTAAATTTAATAGAAAAATAATCAGAAATGAAAGTTCATTATTTCTTTAAGGTTTAAAGTTCGGTGAGGCGATACACCTAGATAAATTCACGAAGACACTCTAATTCTAGAACAGAAATGTTATTTGGTCAAAAAATGAGACCCAACTACAGTCTGAAAGTTGACGTGTCTGAATGTTTTCTCTTTATTTGCCAGAATCCTGCCCAGACCAATGAAATCCGACCACGTAAGTTTTAGGCCAGTATTCGACTCCTACTTTTAGGTCAAATATCATTTTCGATTTTAGAGTATTTTTCTAAAAAAATCTCTATAATAAATATTTTCACATCATCATTGAGTATCTAATAAAGTGTTCCTTTAGAGCATATCCAATGCAAGACTCAATCTTAAAATCTTAAGTGCCACGTAGGACTTTAGAGTTTTTTTTGAGAAAAAACCTCTCCAATGCAAAACTCAATTGAGATCTTAAGATGATGTGGAAGCATTAAGTTTTAAGATGTCTCAACTAGAAACTCTATTTTTGAAATCTCTTTTGAAAGTCTTAAGTATCCTAGCCACCAAATTAAATTTTTGGACCAATAGAAAGTCTTTCTTTCTCAACCACTTTTTCCTATTAAATGTAGTGTGACATGTGTATCTATTAGAGTTTTTTAGAGTGTTGCATTAGAGAATAACTTGAATTAGAGACACTCAAGTTAGCCACATTGACGCCTAGAGTTAGAGGGTCTCATTGGAAAAGAATTTCCGCTCATAAAGACCTGTCAATCTCTTCCACAATGTGTACAAAATTTCTTGCATTCTTAAAGAAAAGGGTTCTTAAATTTCTCAAATTAAGAATATAAACAAGATAATTGGAGAGAGAGTTTGCATAGTTTTCAGTACTAATTGCAGAGGATGTGTGTTGATTTTTTTTTGTTAAATTAGAATATGTGTTGATTCCATTCTAAATTCTGGTACGTTGTATCAAAATTAAATGCTGGTCAAATATCTAATGATAGGGTAGTAAATGTTGCCCACAAGAGTGGCAATTAGGGTCAATTATGCCGTTAATTAATAATTGGACGGAAATTCGTTGGAACTCCGAAAAAATTCAAAGTGTCTTATATTTCGAGACTGAATTGTGATTTTCTTTCTTAGATAAAGCTATTGAGATTCTCAATTCATATAACATCTCTTATACAACACCCTAAAGACATGAAAACTACTTAAAGCGTCATTTTTTAGATGGATGAGTTACTTTTAATATTGAGTGGACATTTGAATTCCTCGATAGAAATCTCAAATATTCAGTTTTTTTTTTAAGACATCTTAGAATTAAATGTTGCCGTATCATATTAAGATTCATTTTATGTTTTGCGTTGAAAAGAATTTCTTGTAAAATCTCAAAAAATCTTTGGTGATACTTTGAATTTTCCGTTGAGTCTTACATTGGAGATGCTCTTAAACGGTAATGATTTGCTACTACTACGCGCCACAACCCAATTCTATATCAAAATATAATTAGAAAATTTGTATAAAATCGCCCCTTATATAATTACTTAAATATACATGGAAATATACATATGTATGTGTACATATATAGTTAATCGTATGTGTTGAGTCTAATATTGTTCAGCTTTAAGCAAGTTAAGAAGCAGCCATCACTTTGACCGAAGAAATACATAAGCAGACCGTCGTCGAAGGTATTAGGGAGGTAGATCCGAAGAAGCCCTGCCACCTGAGGCCCGATATTGGAGGTCGTCACGAGTCTCCTGGACACCTTGAGCCCTGCGCTAGCCTATAGACAAGCAAGGAGATAAAACTGAGTCAACTCTAGTAAGAGCTCAATTTTGGTCTAGGAACAATGAAGAAAGGTTTGCTGAAGTCAGCTCGGCACATTGAACCCCGTGCAGCCTAGAGGCGTGAGAGAGCGGATCTGATCCAGCTCTTCAACATGATTCCTAATCTGGTCAGAGAGTCAAAGTAGGGATATCTTCTAGAGTGAGCTCAGTCTCTCTTAGCTCTACCCGGCTTGTAGAAAACGCCGATGGGACGAAAGGCTCAAGCACCCCAGAAACTCACTTTTTATGCATGAAGCATTAACTTTTAGAAAATTTGTCAGTGTTAGAAGGTATGTCGTCATTAGTCTCCTCCTAACAGACAAAGACACGTGACTCTCATCAGAGCCAGTGACCTACTACCGTATCATCTCAGTCGAAAAATTGATGCAGATGGAATGTTCGATTTCTAACTCAACATTTGAATTCATTTCCTTAAAATGCAAAAACACCCTACTAATTTGAGTGTTAGAGTGGTTTTTGAGTTTTTGTAGGCTCATATTTCGTTAATTACTCAAAGAAAGTTCATAATCTAGATCTTCAACATAAAGACGACGCGCTTTATACAACAACATGAAAGTTAAAAAAAAGAATTAATGGGACTAGTTAGATAGAATTTATAGCGAAAGAAAGGGAGAAAAGAAATTAATTAGTTATTACAAATTAAACACATGTTCGTTACCATCAACTGGCACGCCTAGAGGCCCATCCTCGCACTTTGTTGGAGATTATGTGTATGTACAAGTTGGGAGAATAGGTATCTAGCAACCACGAATATAAGGTCTAGGTCCTCTTCACTCATTGCCAATTGGTTTTGAGTTTGATGACCACAAACTTAATATGGTATCAGAGCTAGGCTCACGCGGGATAGACTTGAAAAAAAACCACACGTGCTCCACGTCACCCGAAAGAAGAAAAAAACACACGTGTTAGACTCAAAAGAACGCCACGCATGAGGGGCGTGTGAGAATAATCTCACATGGGAGAATAGGTATCTAGCAACCAAGAATATAAGGTTTAGGTCCTCCCCACTTATTGTCAATTGGTTTTGAGTTGGATGACCACAAACGTAACACAGGTATGACGAATGAGTGGTGAGTAAGAAACTACTAAATACCAAGGAGGTGTCTTTGACTTTCCTAATGGCTAATGTGAAACTTAAATTTTTTGTTTTCACACAAGTTTCGAATGTAGATGTCTCATTCATTTGGAATATTATTTCAACAAACTTTAGTTCATGCACCTAATGTAAATTAGATGATCATAATTATAAGATGAGCTCACTCACTACATTTTTACATGCATGCACATTCATGAATATCATCCTAACCTCATATCAGTTCATGCACATCATTAACTGTTGTTATTTACACCATCTCTTCTCTCTTACTAGCTTTTTCTTACATCTCGTCTAGTCTGTTTCCTTATTTGTAGACATTTTAGTGTGATGGGTAACCACTTGTTATATCCAAATTAAGAAGGTTAAAACTGAAGGTACATAATAGGATGACAAAGAAGGTTAGACCCTCAATCTTTCACTACACCATCTTGTGAAAATAGTCTTATATCGAAAAGAGTACTCAATAAGTAACCACGAATACGGTAATTAGGTCCTCTCCGCTCATGCCAAAGAACTTTGAATTTGACGATAACAAATTTAACATGGTACTAGAGCTATATATGCTCAAACATGATAGCGTTAATAGCCACACGTACAGGAATAGAGAAAAGAATACATGTCAAAGCTCTAAGAATGTCACCTAGAAGAATCGTGTAGAACAGTCCCCCGTAAAGAAAAAGTAAATTAATAACAAATTATATAATTCTAAGTCATTTACCTCAATTGCAAATTTAGTTATGAGTTGGATGACTACACAATCAACACCTGTAAAACAAATTCTACCTACCCCTTTTCTACTTTCCATTTCTACCATGTGTATGTTTACTCCAAACCCAACTCTCATCTTATCACCCTTGTGATAAATGGCATTACACAATTATCCTCAAGCTAGCAGTCTCATATAACATATTAAAAGGAGACTAAAAATTATATTATACTTATAGTAGACCTAAATGAGAATCAACCGTCTTAAGTTTAGAATGAGAAAGTCTATCAAGAAAGAGAAAGATGACAAAAAAGACGTAAAGACAATTGATTCTATTTTCATATATATCAAGTTTTCACATTAAGTTTTTCCTAGTGTCAATATAGAGACACTCTAAACTTTTTTTGTCTCCAATGGAGATCTCTAAAATGCCTATACTTAATAGACATGTCGCTTTTAGATTTAATAAATAAAAAGTAGTTAAAAAGTAAGGGTTTCTATTGATTTAAATTTTAGATTGACACTTAGAGAGTCCCAAGGAGACACTCTAATTTCAAAGTGTCTCTTAAGAGTCTCTATTAATAAATGCTCCACATCGTTATTGAGTGTCTAGTAGGGTGCACCATTGCAGATGATTTTTTGACGAAATCTCTAAACATCCCAAGTGGCACTCCAAATTTTAGAGTTTGAGTGTCCCATTGGATATGCTCTTGAAAAGCATATATCTTTTCTACACGGTAGTGCATAAATAAGATGGACCAGTTATTATTAGCTTACGTGGTAAATCAGACCGTTCATATTGTACAAGATGAGTAAAACTTGTGTCAGCTTGCCACATGTTCTTATGATCCTATCTAGTTGTCCTTAGTAGCCACATCATTTACAGGTCATTCATTTACTTTATTTTCCATCATTTTATTTAAAATATCCATCGGAACTTGTATTTCTAAATTTGTGTTAAATCACAACCATAAGAAGGCTAGATAACCATTTTATTTTTTGAGAAATGCTAGGCTTACAACATAAAATCTGGAAAAAGCATCCAGATTGAGTTGGATCCTATAT
>BEHA01005582.1:854674-872562 GCA_002897215.1 Eschscholzia californica subsp. californica | reverse complement strand
AAGAATATAGAGAAGATAATTGGAGAGAGAGTTTGCATAGTTTTGAGTACTAATTGCTGAGATGTGTGTTGATTTTTCTTTTTTTTGTTAAATTTGGAGATGTGTCGATTAGGATATATGTTGATTAGGATATGTGTTGATTCCATTCTAAATTCTGGTACGTTGTATCAAAATTAAATGTTGGTCAAATATCTAATGATAGGGTAGTAAATGTTGCCCCACAAGGGTGGCAATTAGGGTAAATTATGTGGTTAATAATTGGACGAAAATTAGTTTTTTTTTTGATGAAGGACGAAAATTAGTTGGAACTACAAAAACAAATTCAAATTGTTTTATATCTCGAGACTGAATTGAGATTCTCTTTCTTAGATGAAACTACTGAGATTCTCAATTCCTATAACATCTCTTATACAACACTCTAAAGACATAACAACTACTTAAAACGTCATTTTCTAGATGGATAAGTTATTTTTAATATTGCGTGAACAATTGAATTCTTCAAGAGAAATCTCAAAGATTTAGTTTTTTTCTTGAGGCATCTTAGAACTAAATGTTGTCGTATTATATTAAGATTCATTTTCTGTTTTGCATTGAAAAAAGTTTTTTGTAAAATCCCAAAAAATCTTCGATGATACTTTGGATTTTTCTTTAGGTCTTACATTGGAGATTATCTTAAACGGTAATGATTTGCTACTACTACTACTACTACTACGCACCACAACCCAATTATGTATCAAAATATAATTAGAAAATTTGTATATACTTAAATATACACGGAAATATACATATGTATGTGTGTGCATATACAGTTAATCATGTGTTGAGTCCAATATTGTTCGGCTTTAAGCAAGTTAAGAAGCAGCCATCACTTGGACCGATGAAGTACATAAGCAGGCCATCGTCGAAGCTATCAGGGAGGTAGATCCCAAGAAACCCTGCCACCTGAGTCCCGACATCGGAGGTCGCCACGAGTCTCCTAGACACCTACCCTATAGACAAGCAATGAGATAAAACTGAGTCAACTCTAGTAAGAGCTCTATTTTGGTCTCGGAACAATGAAGAAAGGTTTGCTGAAATCAACTCGACACATTGAGCCCCGTGCAGCCTATAGGCACGAGAAAGTGGATCCGGTCCAGTTCTTCAACCTGATTCCTAATCTGGTCAGAGAGTCAAAGTAGGGATATCTTCTAGAGTGAGCTCAATCTCTCCTAGTTCTACTCGGCTTGTAGAAAACACCGGTGACATGAAAGGCTCAAGCACGCCATAAACTCACTTTTTATACAGGAATCGTTAACTTTTAGAAAATTTGTCAGTGTTAGAAGATACGCCGTCATTAGTATCCTCCTAACAGACAAAGACACGTGACTCTCATCAAAGCCAATGCCCTACCACCGTATCATCTCAGTCGAAATTGAGGCAGATGGAATGTTCGATTTCTCACTCAACATTTGAATTCATCACACAAGTTCCGAATGTAAATGTCTCCTTCATTTGGAATATGATTTCAACAAACTTTAGTTCATGCACCTAATGTAAATTAGATGATCATAATTATAAGATGAGCTCACTCACTACATTTTTACATGCATGCACATTCATGAATATCATCCTAACCTCATATCAGTTCATGCACATCATTAACTGTTGTTATTTACACCATCTCTCCTCTCTTACTAGCTTTTTCTTACATCTCGTCTAGTCTGTTTCCTTATTTGTAGACATTTTAGTGTGATGGGTAACCACTCGATATCCAAATTAAGAAGGTTAAAACTCGTACATAATAGGATGACAAAGAAGTCTAGACCCTCAATCTTCTTCTTTTTTTTATACAAGACCCTCAATCTTTCACTACACCATTTTGTGAAAATAGTCTTATATCCAAAAGAGTACTCAATAAGTAACCACGAATACAGTAGTTAGGTCGTTTCCGCTCATGCCAAATAACTTAATTTGAACTTGATAATAACAAACTTAACATGGTATCAGAGGTAGGCTCAAACACGATAGTGTTCAGGGCCGTGCTTGGGCCCGTGCCGGCAGGGCGGCCGCACAAGCCCCCCGCCGACAAGGGCTTATTTGCAATAATATCCTTCTAGCTATTGTTTAAAAGATGTAGATACAAGCACATGCATAAAACATCTCTTAGCCGGGCTGGTTGGAAGTAGCTAAATCTACCCATTTGGCAAGGGTTCGAAACCTTTGCCCATTGACTCTTTATTTTTTTTTACTTTGTTACACTTCTTTTTACTATTTTGTTACGTGTTTGGGTTCGTTTTTTGAAGGATTTTTCGAAATAAATATCTAAAATTCGTAAAAAAATACTCGAACGTATGTACGTGAAAATCATGATACAAAAATGCTACGTCCAAAAACCCACTTTTAGATTCTATACTATATCTTGTACAAAAAAAGAATACATTTTAACAAAGAAATTATACTTTATTCAAATTTTATTTGTTCTAAAAGGCCTAGAAACAAATTTTGCACAGGGCCCTTAAACTCTCAGGCACGACCCTGATAGTGTTAATACTTAATAGCCACAGGTACACGAACAGAGAAAAGAATACATGTCAAAGCTCTAAGAATGTCAGTCTCCCGTAAAGGAAAAGTAAATTAATAACAAATTATATACTATTCTAAGTCATTTACATCAATTGTAAATTTAGTTATGAGTTGGATGACTATAAAATCAACACCTCGAGAACAAATTCTACCTACCCCTTTTCTACTTTTCCATTTCTACCATGTGTATGTTTACTCCAAACCCAACTCTCATCTTATCACCCCTGTGATAAATGGAATTACACAATTAACCTCAAGCTGGCAGTCTCATATCACATATTAAAAAGAGACTAAAAATAATATTATACTTATCGTAGACCTAAATGAGAATCAACCGTCTTAAGTTTAGAGAGAGAAAGTCTATCAAGAAAGAGAAAGATGACAAAGAAAAACATAAAGACAATTGATTCCATTTTTGCATGGATCAAGTTTTCACATTAAGTTTTTCCTAGTGTCAATATAGAGACACTCTAAACTTTTCTTGTCTCCAATAAAGATATCTAAAATGCTTATACTTAATAGACATGTCACTTTTAGATTTAATAAATAAAAAGTAGTTAAAAAGTAAGGGTTTCTATTGATTTAAATTTTAGATTGACACTTAGAGATTTTCAAGGAGACACTTTAATTTCAGAGTGTCTCTCTTGAGAGTCTCTATTAATAAATGCTCCACATCGTTATTGAGTGTCTAGTAGGGTGCACCATTGCAGAAGGTTTTTTGACAAAATCTCTAAACATCCCAAGTGGCACTCCAAATTTTAGAGTTTGAGTGTCCCATTGGAGATGCTCTTAAAAAGCATATATTAAGAGCATCATTTACAGGTAGTGCAGAAAGATAAGATGGACCAGTTATTATTAGCTTACGTGGTAAATCAGACGGTTCATATTATTCAAGATGAGTAAAACTTGTGTCAGCTGGCCTCGTGTTCTTAAGATCCTATCTAGTTGTCCTTACTAGCCACATCATTTACAGGTCATTCATTTACTTTATTTTCATTTTATTTAAAATATCCATCGGAACTTGTATTTCTAAATTTGTGTTAAATCACAACCATAAGAAGGCTAGATAACCATTTTATTTTTTATATTCATCTTTTTTTCTCAAACAATTGACTACTGACCACTAGATAAATGTTTCTCTTTGCTCTCTCTCTCTCTCTCTCTCTCTCTCTATATATATATATATATATATATATATATATATTGTCAAAGAGATGACATGAAACCCATGGAGCTGACGTCTAAATAAATTGGGTAAGGTCACATATCATGACTTGGTACATGAAGCCCCAAAAAAATTCTTCATGTACATAACTTTACATGTTTTACAACTCAACAAGCACCATTGGATGTTTGGATTTATGCTGCAAATCTTTGAGATTTTTACATGAAATGTTCCTCAATGGCCCACATAGTGTGTGTATAATAGATCTTGTGACGTCTATACGAGTGTATCGGTAGTGCTTGTGTAGAATCTCATATGTAACACTTATGTGTAAACGAGGATCTTTTCAAACTAAAAATCTATTTCGTAACCAAAATTTGATGAAGAAAAAATAATTTTCAATACCCTTTTCTTAATTAAAAGTTTTGTGTTAATAGAGAGCACCATTGATTTTTTTTTTTTGATGAAGGAGCACCATTGATTTCACTTTTGTTTGTTGGTTCAGTCTCCTATTTTTTTATTTGTATTTATTTTAGTATTACGAGCATATTTTTACTCTTAAAAGAATATTAAGTTGTGAAATAAATATCTACCAAAAAAAGTCAAAATTGCTCCTGGCTCGACTCTTACTATTCTAAAAACTAATTCTTTAAAAAATAATCCCGAAGAAGAAATGTATTCAAAAAATATTTAAAATGTGTCATCTAGTCATAAATTTTCTTAGCTAATTATAGAAAATTCTTAGAATATAAGTGATTAATTTCCTTGTAATATTGACCTAGCTTAAGGAATTTTATTAAATCGTCCTTATTCCCCAAAAGGAACTGCCTACCATATGGATTATCGATGTGTCGATAGAATATTGATTTTGTTAGGAGTATAATGTTTTATTCAATTGATTGACGTTCAGCGAGATTTTCAGTTATTAATCTTAATCATGGTTGTTTGGTTTTATTTATCTTCTATTGAATATTAGGTTTGTTTTTAGCTATAGATACATATGCGTCGACAAAGAAATGAAATATATATATATATATCATTAAGAAAAGACAATTTACTTATTCCATACACAAAATACACAAATTGACATAGTTACAAATTTTCACCTTATTTACTGCAGAAATTAATTTGTATATTTCTATCATGTTAATCTGATTGCTATTATCTCTTAACAAAAAAAAAAAAAAATCTGATTGCTATTATAGATCAAAATTCAAATTAGCCGCATGGGCCTCACGGGCTTGTAACCCAAACTGATAGGTGTCCCTCTAGAATACATGAGCTCATGGGTTCGAGTGTTAGGAACCATAGTTTACCTTCCCCAATTGTCTCATGTAGTCATGTTAATATAATTATAGGTATGAAATATAGTAGGTCTTGTTCTTGGCATGTTAAGTGTTCCTCTCATGTCATGTTTAGGGTTCTTTTTCTTGGCCGTCATAGTAATTATTCGTTTTATGATAGTTAACACACTTATGTGTTGAATTCTTCATTTGACATTTCTACACTGTGCTAACAACCGTTTGGGCAGTTAATTATACATCTATTCCGAAAAACCAAAAGTTACAAGTTCGATTAACAGTGGAGATGAAATTGACTTGCCTTCAGGCCTATGACGTATTCGAAGGCAGTAGTTATCAGACTTATTCAACTTATATTATTATTCCTGATGTATGCATCTCAAATTGAAGTCTCTTTCACTCACCTAACAAAGGTAGTCTTCACTCCTTTTTTCAGGTTCTATCCCCTCTTCTTACTCTTAAGGAGTCTTAATTATTCGAGATTTACCAATCCCATCTTTCAGAAGAGGCTAAAATTCAAGGTAAACCCAATTAAATTTTTGAAGATTTGTATTCAAATTGATAAAAATACCATGGGGTTTGATTGTTTGATAAAGAAGCAAGTTCATCATCAAATATTTTTCCACCTTTTCCAAGAGAAGATACACCTCTTCCTTTCAAATCACTTCCTCTTTCTTCAACTTTAAAAACTTTTGTATACATCTTCATAGCCATTGTTGATGCTGGTGTTCTTGGATTACCATTTACCTTCAAAAGACCAGGATGGGTATTTATTGGGAGATTCTAAGTTGGTTTGTATAGGATAAACAATGAAGATCTGGGCTGATAGAACAAGGAATCGCTCTCATCAGTAACAAAGAAGGAATTGACTCGTTGAGACTTGCTGGGTTAATTTTGTCTTCGGGTAATGACGACGGTTTTTATGGTGGTGGCGGTTTTCCGGTGATGTTTGGCGGTTTTCCGGAGGCGGTTTTCCGGCGCAAATGGCGGTTTTCCGGCGATCGCGACGGGGGTTTACATTAGTTTTTTTATATTCTTAATATTTTGTTGACCTTTAGGGTCCTTTTATTCGTGATCTTTAGGATCTTTTCATATTTTTTTTCTTTCTTTTTCGTCAGAGTCTAGTCCAAATTCTCTCACCTCATGAGGTACTTTACATTCAAAGTTCTTAGAATTTGATTATGTAACTCTCATGTCGATGAACCGAGAGAATTAACAATTATCCATGTAAATCAATGATATATTCACTTATGAATGAAAAGGGTTTCAATGGCTTCAAAAACAAAGGTAGTCTTCAATAACACAAAGGATAATATACACCTCAAGAATGCCGTCTTAGCTCAGCTGGTAGAGCGCGTGGCTTTTAACCACGTGGTCGTGGGTTCGATTCCCACAGACGGCGACAATTTTTGTTGTTTTAGGCAATTTTATGTTTTTCGAATCAAAAATCACTAGGTATAAGTTGAAACGCCCCATGTTTCTCATCCAATTAGTAAATAGTTTTTCTGCCAGAATTCTACTTCCTACTGAGAGGAAAGAGAAAAAACTGAAATTAAGAACAACTTAACATCATTACAGAGATTTCAAGATTGTTTTTGTTATTCCATAAGTTTTAACAATACTCACCAAACCAATTCCAACTTCTCCACCACTCACATAGACAATTCAAATTATTCTCAACTTCAATAGAAAAGGATAAGAAAAGATTTACAAACAACTAGCACAATCTGCGATCTAATCGGATACCAATGAGATATATTCACCAAACCCATACTCAATCATCTATGTGATGGCTCAATGGTCCTGATATTTGCACCTGTCATCCCTTCAAGTTGCTCCTTGGTGATATCCACGAAATGACCTACCATTTCGTGAAACTGCTTCAGCCCAGACAATGGAAGAATAATAGACGAACGATCAGAGCCTGCAACCTACAAATCATGATCGAAAATAGTTAGAGCTTAATAGACTGGAAAGATGAAAGATCGGCATCAAATATAAACGTGCATAGATACCTCGGATATCTTCAAGAAATGGCCTCGGTTGTTGCTTCCAAGATCAAAGAAGAACCTCTTTTGATCAGCTCTGATTACTTTTGAAGTACCCAGGTTTCCAATTTCTTGACGAGGCAATTCGATCACCCTATCTACATTTATATCGGGTGGTGGAGCAGGTTGACTGCTGTGGCCAGCTATGAAGCCAGCACCCACATCATCTGAAAGGCTAGCAAGGCGTTCCGAAGGTTCAGAGCTTTGCTGCTTCCACACAGAGAAAGGCCACATCAGTCTCACAGTAGCAAACTAATGCTGATGTGACAGTATAAGTGGAACAAACAGGAGAGGGAGAGAGAGAGACCTGATTAGGTAGGATGAAGAGGCTTGCAGCTTCATTAATTTCCGCTAAAATGTTCCTGAATGCTGCCCATCCTTCATCTCTCCCACTTCCAGCTGGAACTATAATCGTACTACGGTTTCTGCTAACTGATGCTTCTGAAACCTGCAATATTAAGATACATAATCGTGTAGGCATGAGGGGTAGTTTCGTGGATGACCCAGATGCCAACTAAACAAGGTTTCTCTGAACTTTAACACTGGTAGAAAATTAGATATATTATGCAAAATGCAGATTCTAAGACTAGACTATTAGACAACTTCTAAATTTTTTCGGTTTCCGGATTCATAAGAATGGCGGATGCTTGAGATTTCAAAGCGGCCAAAGAATGGACATGATACCAAAATTTGACATCATGGGTCGAAAATGCTCATGGATAACTTACGACATTACAAAGTCTCACATACTCCGACCCCCTTATATTAGTCTTTTACTATCACTCCGTATATAGAAACAGTTTCAGGATTTATGTGAGCAAAAAATTATGTTTTCTAAGCATCCAATCAACATGTTACACAATAATTTTACAGTCAGTTCTTCGAGGCTCTTATAGGTCACACTGGAGAACCTTTAACCTTAAAAGGAATTGTCGCAAGCAAAGATTCCAAAAAGTTTGTGCTCTTTACATAGGATGTGTGCGTGGGAAAAATCCATACTGACTAGTCAATTCAGACTTCAAACTTCTATATGCCTAATAAACGTTTCTTATACAAAGAGACATAGGAAAACCCAAACCTTTGATGGTCATGAAGTTTCAAAAGATGAGACTAGTTGACTATTTCGGAGATCAAATGCACAGGCGTTCAGAATCTTCAGATACAAGGAGTTAGCAAAATTCAACTTTAACAATTTATGCCGAACTGAGATGCAATACTTTCATGATATCTCACTTGTAATCCTCTTGAGGTTTCCCTTTCCCTTGCCCTTGGTACGCGCACACGAAGATTGTTACTCATTTTCTTCTTCGTCTTTTGGCTTCTTAATACATTCTGTCTTCTCAAATTTTTTGAAAAGAACAACTAATTCTAATAGGAAGTAGGAACTAATCGAAATGTTTGACGAACAAGGTAGTAAGCAATACAATGACCCGACCGAACCAAACCAAATGTATAAGGATCGAAAGTTAACGAAACTCAGGACTAATCAAACAAAATGTTTAAGCCATTCTCAAACAAAGAAGAGCTAAATATCATAGAAATTCAACTATCTTCAATTTGATCTTCACAAACAACAACAACAACAACAAAAAGTGTAGAGATAAAAATGAATTACCTTCAAAAAGCGCCCTCTTTTATTCTCACCTATATCAAAGTAAAACACCTAAAACAACAAAATTCATTAGTTGAAATAGATCAATACTCATTAAGTAGCTTGGATCAGACTTCCAAGAAAAGCATAAACCCTAAAAAAAAAGAGAGAAACTTGCATCACTAATTCACCATTATACCTTGGTATCGAGTTGCAATTCCTTGCTAAGGACTTCTTGATCACCAG
The DNA here is from genome assembly GCA_002897215.1 of Eschscholzia californica subsp. californica. Lineage (NCBI taxonomy): Eukaryota > Viridiplantae > Streptophyta > Magnoliopsida > Ranunculales > Papaveraceae > Eschscholzia > Eschscholzia californica. Next base: position 863,649 of record BEHA01005582.1, on the reverse strand, counting down.
AATTGACATAACAATTGAATATATCTAAGAACCAAACAATGCCACCAACAGGAACAATTATAGTCGATCTAGTAGATGAAGTTTTCTCAGAGATCTTCAAATACCTACCACGAGGGTTTTCCTTCAAATCAAAGTAGAATAGCTTATGCTCTACTTGTAAGGTTTTACAGAGAAGTTCAACATCATTACCACCAGAATTTCCTTCCATTTCTCAAACCAGAAACAAAACCCTAAACCCTCTTTTACCTACTTTTGATTTTCACACCAAATAATGAATCAACAACGCTTAGAGTGAATACCCTAACCCTAATTTTAGGTGTAGATGAAGAAATTTAGAAAAAGTTGAATACTTGGTGTGTTTCAATCTTCGTCTTCTTCTTCTACTTGTGTGAGTTAGGGTTAGGGTTTGGACCCATTGTGTTTGTTGACTAAATCTGTTTATCATCCTTTCTTTTTAACAACTTCTTCCTTCTCAAACAAATCAGCGTTTTTTACTCTTCTCTTGGCAACACTTGTTTTTCACTTTCACCTCTCCCTCTCTCCCTAAACTGAGTAAAAGAATTGCTAAAATGCGCCGGGTGACGTGAGATGTTTATCCTACACTATACTTTATATAGATTATAGAAATTATAGATTTAAATTATAATTTAATGTGAATGATATCCACATAAGTTTGTAGATGAATATTAGATAATTCTTTCACAAGTAAATTGGATTAAGATATCTTCAAAAAAAAAAAATTGAATTAAGATGGATAAGATGTGAGGAAGCAACTATCTTCATTTCTTGGCACCACTTTTTAATGGATTGAATTTTGAGATGATATTTTATCTTTTTTATATCATGCTATCCTTTTATGGTTCATCAAAAAAAATGTTATCTCTTTATGAAATTTCTCCATTATATATTACTTTTATACTTTCTCACACACAAAGTAGGAGGACTATCCTTCAACAAAAGAAAAAAAGTAGGAAGGCCACTAAAAGGTGGACTAAACTGGATCCACTCTAAGAAAACCCCCATCTTCAATTTTAGGAGGAAGGGTATATTTTTGTATGAAGCCAAATTCATAGTGTTTTAAATATTTTCAATCGATTAACATCTTTAAGAAAGTAGTAAAAAAGATATAGTAATTGCATGGAGATTTACGGAAAACAAATCAAGATTCTTAGATGTTCAATAAAAATCTAACCTTGACCCTGAATAATCAATAAAAATCTAACAATTAATCCAATTGGTTTGATTTACCATTAGAACTAGATACAATCATTTGAGTTGTAATAAGTAATAACCCTTAAATTTAATAATTGGTTATGTAAGGCTTCTTCTCTACGTGAGGAAGAGAACCTATAAATACGTCGACAATTTGATCAAGCAGTGAGGAAAATAATCTTCCTGACAGACCCCCTAAACATCTGAAATCCTTAATTTCGTTTAGCTTTGGTCATTGTAGAGATGTTGAATAAAGATGCAGCGCGATGAAGTTATATGACAAGTTATTAGCCACAACCATTGCAGTTTCATGGCTAAGTAGTTAATCTTCTCTTTAAACTTTCACATAAAAAGAATTTGTGATAACTTGTATATGAAAAAGGGTCGTGATTCAAAGCGCTCGAGCTCACACCTCACGGTGTGAGCTCGAACTATGGTGTCGTTGGATTGTATGGTCACTCCACGTCTTGTAAGGTTTCGTGTGTATCTAATACACTATCTAATGTTTTATGCGGAATCTCAAACATCTATATGTTAAAATTAGATTGCCAGGATTGATATACATGACTACTCAATGAACTAGAATGGAAAGATGATTACCTTTAATCGTTTTCCCACGAACTAAATCCCAACCAGTATTTGGAAGATAAGAGCTCCAATTGTCGCTCCTCTACTTGAGACACCGAGTGTATAACTTGAACTCCCTCCTTCGAGTCAATTAGGACCTTCTTGAAGGTTGAGATGAAGAACTCCTTCTTGACTAGATAGTTGAGCGAAACTCCTTTTCTCTCTCCTTCGAGTCAGTTATTTCCCTAATGGCCCCCTACTTTGTGACCAGCTTCCTGCCTAGCCCCCTACTTTACGAGAAATACCCATATGGCCCCCTTCCGTTATAACACTGTCACTCTCTCTCCTCCATCATGTTTTCTCTCTCTGCCAAGTCATGCCACATCATCTGTTACGCCACCTCATCACCTTCTCCGGCGAGAGTCGCCGGCCGGCCAATTTCCGGCCGGCGACTTCAAACATAAAAAAATAAAAAAAATTTCTCTCTTCCTCTCTCTCTCTCTAAAAATTTTTTTTTTTTCTTTCTTCTCTCTCTCTAGAACTCAGTTCTAGAGAGAGAGATGGGACCTTCAACAGAGTTGTTGAAGGTCCGGTCGGGACCTTCAACAGTCAGACCGGACCTTCAACAGCTCTGTTGAAGGTCGACCGGACCTTCAACAGAGTTGTTGAAGGTCCGGTCCCCTCTCTCTCTCTCTAGAACTGAATTCTAGAGAGAGAGAGAAGAAAGAAAAAAAAAAAAAAATTTTAGAGAGAAAGAGAGGAAGAGAGAAATTCTTTTTTATGTTTGAAGTCGCCGGCCGGAAATTGGCCGGCCGGCGACTCTCGCCGGAGAAGGTGATGAGGTGGCGTAACAGAAGATGTGACATGACTTGGCAGAGAGAGAAAACATGATGGAGGAGAGAGAGTGACGGTGTTATAACGGAAGGGGGCCATATGGGTATTTCTCGTAAAGTAGGGGGCTAGGCAGGAAGCTGGTCACAAAGTAGGGGGCCATTAGGGAAATAACCCTTTTATCATTACCACTACGATACAAAATACAATTTTTAAGTTAGTAAGATTTTTTATTGCCTCTAGTAAAATTTACACTATCTTATCTTAATTAATACCTGGTTTGGTGTTGTAATATTGTCGACTTTTCTCCTTTTGTATTATAAGGATTTTCTTTGTTGTTGTCTGCATGTCTTTTGAGCTACAAAAATTCCGAATAAAAACTATCAATATTTTAATACACTATGACAAAATAAATACTTTATTAGAGACCATAAATTAACATAACCTCCTTGCATCTCCTTTAGATTTTCTTTTTACAGTTTAATGAATAACATTCTTCTTTGGTAACTGATCAATCCAAGATTTTATTCTTTTTTTTCCGGCCTTTGTGTTTGACCATAGGTGGTTCTAACAATTGTATTTTCTCTTCAGATGAATTGTTAATAATATTTTCTTTAGATATATTAGTTGTCTCATTCTTCATTGCACTTTAATTTTTTTAATGCATTATGTAAGCTACTAATTGCCACCTTATACAATTCAATATATGTTGCACCCTTAGCTGCAATATTAATTGCCTCTTGATAAATTTTAGTATATCTTTTAGTAACGCTTTCATTCAAGTCACCTATCACTTCTTTACCTTTTTCATCGATCATCGGTCCATATTTTGCATATTTTGTCCACCTCTTTAGTATGTACTGAATTGGAATATTCTGAACATCTTCAACTAAAAAATCTTAAGAATATGTCTACATAAATAGCCCGCAAATTCTAAAAGTTGACAACTACAGCTTGTAGTCATTTCAAGAGAATCAAAAGTGACCATACGTGTTGCTTGTTTGTGCTCTGGTCTCCATAAATGATATCTATTTTTTGTCCCCTCTTTCCTTACCAATTCATGCCGCTATGAAATACCCTCGAAAAGTTGACTTTGAAATTTTTGAAAGATGGTTCTTGTGTAAATTTCTACTGCTTGTTTCTCAATATTTATTGAAAATCACAAAACCCTTATTTTATGATTGGTTTCGTAGTCTTCGTCGTTTTCTGCTTTTCTTCTAGCTAATAATGATCTTTCATGTTCTTTAATAAATTCAGCTAAAGGCAAACTCTTTTTCAAGTAATCATCGAAGAAGGAATTGATACTCGCACTACGTTGAGTTGTATATATTGCTCCGCAAAATATATTCGTTGTATAAACTGATGTTCATTTTTCTTTTTTGTCAATTATTGTTTTCAAAATTGTATCTTTTTAACATTTCTTTCCAATTTGAGTGAAACTCTTCAATTGTCTCGTTTCTGTACAAACAATTATTAAAGTAACGAGTAAAATCCTTGTGTTGATTAATAGTATGAGTTAAATTCTTCATTGCATTTCTAAATATATGCCACAAACAATAACAATGCCGAGTACCTAGTAATACCCTCGCAATGGCTCCCCGATAGCAGACTCTTGATCAATAAGAATAACTTTTGGTTGTTTACCATTCATTGATCTCATCCATGTTTCCATTACCCAAACAAACGATTCTTCTGATTCATTATAAAGTAGTGCACCACCAAACAATATTGTTTGATAATGATGGTTGATACTAACAATTGGGACAAAAGACATGTCATACCTGTTAGTTCCATATGTAGGATCGAAGCAAACGACGTCTCCAAAGTAATGGTAATCCATCCTTGACCTAGCATCAGTCCAAAAGAAATTTGTTATTTGACCTTCTTCATTAACTTGGATTGAATAAAAAAATGATGCATGTTCCGTATGTTGACGTTCAAAATAATCAAGTAAAGCTTCTGCATCACTCTTTACATGCTTTTTTTTTTTCTATTTGCATTAAATAAATTTCTCGCATCTCTTTCTGTAAATCCAACATTGCGGTTACCCCTAGCTTCATAGACCATATAATTCATCATAAGATTTGTTTTCATACTTGCCGAACGCATGTTATTTAACAATACTCCTTAACTTTCTGTTATCTTCCTATGTGGTCGAAGTTTATGTCTTTTGTTTGGGCTTACAAGATTGTAGTTATGCTTTTCTACAAATTGAGAGACTATCCATTTAGTTTCTTCTCTCTTTCTTATAAATATCATTGCTTTGCAATCCGTTCTTGTTTCAGAACGATTTTTTTTCTATCTTTGAAATTTTCAGATGTAGTGGAATTAGAAAATCCTTGTAGCGAACAACAATATTTTCGACCTATTATTGTGTTGGTGAGATTAGATTTACAAGTCGAAGACTTTCGAACACTAAATCCCATATTGGATGCATATTGATTGTAGAATTTGTAAGCTTCATAGGGAGATTCAATTTTTATGCCAACATATGGCCGAAATTCATCTATCTCATCCTGAATATCATCATATTCTTTTTCTACATCTCCTTCTAAATCTTCATGTTCTTCGTTGATGTTATCCCCTAATTTACGTTCATCATCTCTCTCACTGTAAATATCATTTTTTTTCTCACTATCAATAGTTATATGTTCGGATTCACCCTCGTTAATGTTGAGAAACGTACCTTTTTCTGGAAGCATGTTACGAAAGATGAAATTTTTTTGTTACCGAATACGTTAATTACTTTGAAATCCCGTAAGGAAGAAGATGAAGAAATAATTTGTTTGTATGGTTATAATTTAAAATTATGTTACAATTTAATGTGTTATTACTTCTTTTATTAAAAAAATTCTAAAATAATAGATGAGAAGAAACAAAAACTCTCTAAACTAAAGAAAAATTTCAAAGAAAATCATTAATATGTTAGCAAAAATTAAAAGGTCAAGAAAAGAAAAAAAATAAATGGTTCTTATGACTAAAGTGGGAAGTTGGGCATGAATTAGAAGTATTTTAAGATTCATGGAAATTGAAATACGGTAGGGTGCTCTTACTGTATTGTGCCCATGAATTGATAAATGACAATAGTAGTAAATAAATAGTTTAACAATACTTATTCTACTGGGTTTATTATTACCGTGTGAATGCAAGTTGTCTTTCCAAATTTAATTCACAGTTGTGGTAGGTTGCCTTAATTTAGGAGAAATTTAGGGTGGACGTGGATTGATCATACAATCCAACGGCACCAGAGTTCGAGCTCACACCTCACAGTGTGAGCTCGAGCTATTTGAATCACGACCCTATGAAAAATATAGAGAGAGCTCATATGCCTAATAAATTATGAGAAAGAGTTAAACTACTCAAAAACCATGAGAAAACACTTGAAATCATTGACAAACATATGGTATTCCACTTTCCTCTATTTCTTTGCTTCAAGTAATTTGAAAGGAAACTTAATTTTGCTTTATTTTGATATTCATAGATGTATTGGCCCAAGTTTCTCTTCCACAAAATAAAGCAGCGTCTCACGAAAATAACTCAAATGAAGATACATGAGGAAGCTTTCTTTGAAAACAAGGTAATACTTTTTCTTTGTTTGAATTGAATGAAATTCTTTCTCATTATGATAGTTTAGCCCATTTAACATTGATACTGACTAGTATGGGTATTAGTAAGTTGTTGGATTTGCTTGTATTTTTACCCATAGTGTTGACTTTTTGGATCAACAGTCGTTACATTTTACACAAGAATTTAAGGTAGATTGATTTGTTTTTTGTCTTAACACGATTGCGTGCTAGTAACAACAAGTGCAGAATCTCATATTATACCTAGTAAAGTGACTGCGAGAATGTAAGACACGAGTATGTAGGTATTTGACACAAGGAAAAATCAGTAGCACCAAAAGGTTTAAAAGAGCATCCTTACGGATCTTATCAGATAGGCTTAAACCAACATATCAAAAACATTTTGTTGGTTGCAGATTCACAAGATAATTTGATTACAAACAGTTAAAAAAATTTGTTGTACCCGATTTTTTTTTTAGCTTGGTCAATCATTCAGTGAGCTGAGTACTCTAATTTCTGAATATGGTACTCTAATATAGGTTTTGCAAATGGGAGAATCTCTTTTTATAGTTCTAATTTTTTAGCTAAAAGTTAATGGGTTTCATTCGGCATAGTGATATTTAACAATAGCCTTGTTGAATCAGGACTTGTGCGTGTAAATTACATTGCTTTTAGCAGCAACATAACATTAAAAGATTCTTAAATCAAGAACATGTCTTTGTTTGGTTTTCTTAATTTTGCAGGGAGGAGATAATGACAGTTTCAAGGAAGGAGGGTAAGAGAAATTCTAGGAGACTGGAAGAGGTTGAAAAGGTCGCAGTTCTGGATAAGGTTATCTCTTTGTGTATATATATATATGCATGAGAATCTTCTGTGGTATCAGGTTGAGCATGAAGTTGCAGGTGAAAGTCAGACAACAACTCAATGATAAAAGAAAAACAGTGTCGATTGATGTAATCAGATTTTGCATATTAGCATCATTTTGCCAAAAGTTAAGTTTTGAGTTTTTCCACGTCACCCCGGACAAACGAGATACACGAACAACCAAAGAAGTTCACTACTTACAGAAGAATACGATCCATGAGTTTCCTGTTCGAATTCGTCGTCGCCTTACTTCTCTTCATTACCAGCATTGACGTCATCTGCATCACTAACCAAGTTTTCTTTGTCATTGTCTATAGTTGTTTTCTACAATATAACGACTAGGTAGATATTCGATTTCGTCATACCACACAGGTAGAAGGTTAACATAAAAGAATATATGAGAGTTTGAGCTAAATTTTTTCCCGGTCTCAGAATCATACTACTAGTTAAGTAATTTCTCCTTAATATAGTAAAAGAATGTTAATTCATATCACAGTTTAGAAAATGATATGCTTGTGAGATTACTTCACATCCAGAGAGATGTGAGCTAGTGAAAAACCTGAAAGCCCAACATCTATTAAGTACATTTGAGCCCAAACTCAATTAGGGTATCGAAGCCCATCTATTTTCAACCAACTCTTCTCTATGCTGGTAAGGGTCGTCAATAAACTGTTATTGTTGCGACTTTTCATAGATTTTGTCAGATTTTTCTCCCTCTACCGACCATCACCTCCACCTTTAATATTGGCTCCTGTGTGGAAACTCGTATTTGAGGTTTTTCTCCCAATTAGATCAGTGTTTTGACAATTCCCTTCCTCAAAATAGAGAGGGAGAGCCAACCACTAGTAGCTTAGTTGGTTAGTGCATATACTTTGCAATGCAGAAGTCCCAGGTTCGATCACATGGAAGTGCAAATCCAAGAGTATTGAACTTGAGTATAAATAAAGTATTTTGGCCATGTTTGACGCGCGGGAATGAAATGTCGTTCCCGGGAATCACATTCCCGTAATGGGATTCTCGGGAATCAGATTATTTTGGTTTAATGTTTGGTTCGACCGAGAATAGGAATTCTATTCCTAATAGATTCCTAACTTGTTGTGTTGGTTTGTATAGGAATAAGAATGTAAATTTTTACGAAAGTCATGTTTTATCATTTTACTTAAACTACATAAATTATAGGTCAACTTTGTTATATATGTTTCAACTAGTATTATCTATTTAAATTTATAGATATGAAATAATAACGTAATACACTAATTTAAGTTGTATTTAAAGATTTATTTAAAAACAATAAGGTCTCGACTAATTTTTTTTAAAACATGAAGTCGATTTTTAATGAATAAAGAACGAGACAGAAGAAAAAAAACTAGAGATATGGAGAGAAAGAGAGGTTACATTCGAGCGAGAGAGAGTGTGTTGCTATGATGGTGGTTGAAACCCTAAGTTTTAAATTTTTAGTTAAAATATTATGAGAATGACGATTTTAATATTAGGCATTATAATATTTTATCCAGGATTATTTTGTCCAGAAATATTAAATCAAATCATTTACGGGAATGAGAATCACACCCCCCCTCACTGGGTTTGCTATTACCCCATTTGGGGGGAGTCCCATTCCGCCAGGAATAGGATTCTCTTCATTCTTGCGATCCAAACAGTAGTGGGGAATGTGATTGACAGAATCACATTCCATTTCCACACGATTCTCGCGTGCCAAACATGACCATTATGTAGGTTTTAGTCTACTTAATTGGTCGGTCTGTAGGTCATTTAATTCGTCAGGTTGTAGGCCATTTAGTTCTTCATCCTTTAAGTCCAGTAGTATTTCGACAGTTATCGTGCTTATTACATCGTCTCCATGTATCACTACCTTGTAACGACTAACGTAAATTGTAGTCAATTTCTTCGAAAAAAATATGGAGAGGGAGAAAAAAAAAA
>BEHA01005582.1:829801-843580 GCA_002897215.1 Eschscholzia californica subsp. californica | reverse complement strand
GGGGGGGTTCAGTAAACGCATTATCAAAAGTGGTGGTTTCAGTAATTTCCCCTTTATTGAACTTGGGTTATTAAAGACATAAATAATGTAATAAGTTTGTCGACCTTTAGACCTCTTTCATATTGTTGGGTTATAAGCTTCTTTTAAACTTAGGCGGTTATCGTGCTTAGAGCATCTCCGATGCAAAACTAAAAAAAAAAAAATTCTAATTGGCTTATGTGTTGAGTCTCAATTGAGTTTCTCTTTCCTATGTGGCTAACTTGAGTGTCTCTAATTCAAGTCCTTCTCCAATGCAACACTCTAAAAAACTCTAATAGAGACGCATGTCACACATACATATAATAGGAAAAAGTGGTTGAGAAAGAAAAACTTTTTATTGGTCCAAAAATTAAATTTGATGACCAGGACACTTAAGACTCTCAAAAGAGATCTCAAAAAGAGAGTTTCTAGTTGAGACATCTGAAAATTTAATGCTTCCACATCATCTTAAGATCTCAATTGAGTTTTGCATTGGAGAGGTTTTTTGTAAAAAAAAACTCTAAAGTCCTAGGTGGCACTTAGGATTTTAAGATTGAGTCTTGCATTGGAGATGCTCTTATCACATCTTCATGATGTATCAATGCCTTGTAATGGCTAATGTAGATCGTGATCGATTTCTCAAAAAAAAAAACGAGCATGGTTTAAGGCTCGTGTTAAGCTCGTACTCGTTAATCTTCGAGTCGAACACGAGCAATAGTCGAGCCAAGCTCAAGAAACTCGTTATATGCTCGACTGAAGCACACCCCTAACACTTCCCATATGGGGCTCCGGGGAACGTTTTCCGTCGAATTCGGTCGTTTTGGACCGGGTTCGGGCGTCTGGGCTGAATTCCCACCCCAGTTGAGAGGGGGAGTTTTTTATTTTTCAAATCGACAACCGTAAGGAGGAGACGAGCAAAGCAAGTGAAGTGAGCAACTAACACTAGGGTTTATCTTTAGTCTCCAGTTTCTCTCTCAAATCTTTCCCAAATAGAAAAGTCGACAACCGCAAGGAGCCGAACTGCCGAGCAACTAGGGTTTTATCTTAAATATTCGGGGGAATTACTGAAACCCCCACCTTTTCAATATGCACATTACTGAAACCCCCACCTTTCAATTATAATTACAAAAACCCCCACCTTTTTTGAATTTTCACGCCGTTAGTAATGTGCATTGACCAAAATGGCCATTGGTTAAACAAACCCCCACCTTTCTGAAATAAAAAAACTAGGCGCCTTCAAACAAAAAAGGCGGGCGCAAATAACCCACCTATCTTCTCCATCCCACCCAGCAAAAAACGAGTTTCAAAGGTGGGAGTTTCAGGGTTTAGGAATAGGGGATCACCGAGCATTTATCCTCTTCAATCACCGACTATCACCGACGGAAACTCTCCTCTTCAATCACCGACGCCAATCGACGGTAACTCTCCTCTTCAACTATCACCTTGGTAAGTTCATTCCTGAGAATTATTTTGCTTATCTTCCCAACTAAACTGAAACCCTAAGTCGTTAGAATATGATTTGGTTTTAATTCAGAATAAGGACGTGGAACCCTAGTTTAATCAATGAACATGTGGTATTAATTCATATATGAGGATGTGAAACCCTAGTTATGTATTTAAGTAGTTCAATTTTCAGACTTGTCAAGCTTGAATGTGAAACCCTAGTTGTAGTTCAATTTTGAAACCCTAGATGCATTAAAATGCTTGTTCACAAAGTATACTACCAGTGACAATGCAGATACTAATACAATAATGAATCTTGCTAGTTGTGAATATAGGATTACAGCACATACTTCGTTCAGACTCCAATGATCGTTCGAGCTTTAAGTATTTCCATGATTACATTAGTTTTGAATTTAATAAGAAGGGCATCTATTGAAAAGGAAAATAGTCGAACTAATTAACGTTAATGGAGTGAAGTTCATTGATGAAGTAGTACCTTTGCTGCTCGAGTACTCCATTCTCCTAATATAGCTCTGAGTCTTTCATTTTCTTCAACATACGGTTACACATTTTAACATAAAGACATAACTACCACAATAGATATTAAAACCTAAATTTAAGTTTTTGTGCAACTCCTTCGCATATATCATCTAATGTGATATCTAATTTGGACTTGTTTTTCTTCGATATAACATCGGACAACCAGAGAAATTTGTCACATTCTAAACATTTCAAAAATGGAATACCATCGTTGGGAACTTTCTGTGAAATCAACAACTTCATCTTACCTTTACATCCTTTTTTCTCACATGGATATAAATTCCAAGGACAATGCTTGAGAAAGTGGTTTTGTTCTCCACAACCATGACAACCACTTTGAAATATCGATTTTTTTTACGAAGACGACAAAGTAACTTTTTCTCACATGGAAATTGGCAAGTAAGAAATTTTTCACCAAATGAATTAGGTTTGCCGGATACCATCATTTTCCTAATTCCATTGCAATTGCCGTTTGTGCATCTAGAATACATCCATGAACAGTCTAACACCGAATGTCCTTGTTGATAGCAAAGTTGACAAATAACCTAAACATAATCAGTAATTATATAAATCAATCAAAAGAACTAAAGTAAAAAAACTACCTCTTGTTGTGATCTTGCATTTTGATACACATTGATGAACTTGAAGAAGCCATTAAATAACTAAAGTAAAACTTGTTGATGGAAGGGGTGAAGTTTATATGGTGGTCTCAAACTTGGGTTTAAATAGAAAAAAAAATGCATAAAAAGGAGCAAAAAGCAGTCAAAAAGTGGTCAAAAGGTGGGGGGTTTTTGTAATTATAAATGAAAGGTGGGGGTTTCAGTAATGTGCATATTGAAAAGGTGGGGGTTTCAGTAAGAGGCCAAGTCTGTTTAGAAAAGGTGGGGGTTTCAGTAAGTGTATTAGAAAAGGTGGGGGTTTTAGTAAGTTTATTATGAAAAGGTGGGGGTTTTAGTAAGAGGGGTACAAAGTAATATTTAAAAGTATAAAGTTAAATCTAACAGAATTTTCAAAAAGGTGGGGGTTTTTGTAATTATAAATGAAAGGTGGGGGTTTCAGTAATCTGCATTATGAAAAGGTGGGGGTTTCAGTAATTGCCCCTAAATATTCACTCTCTCTCTCAAGGATTCGATTGAGCTTTCAATTTTGGAACACCCCAACATTAGGGATACTCAGGTTTCTGGTGAGTACTCGATACATGATTTAATTCTAATCACTTTGATGTGTAATTTGTAAAAGATTCTGAAATCTGAATGGTTTGACTCATAGAGATCATTGATCCTTATTCCTCAGGTCTTAGATATAATTTTGCTTTCCCTTTTAAGAAATTAATCAAGAAATTGATGTGTCTCTTTGAGAATTGTGGAAATGGTTTAGGTTGTAGTCAACTGTTTGATGAATTTCCTCTTGCAAACCACTTGAAGGTTTGAAATTGCAAATTAAAGATTTCAATGTTCAATAGATTGATGATTATGACTATGATTCGTACTTCCTTAGAAGTTATGAATCTTAGATAAGTTCAAATTTTGTTAATTAGTTGATGTTCCTTTGACCATTGATGTTTATGATTTATGAATTATGATTCTTACTTTCTTATGTGTTATAAATTTTAGATACAATCACATTTAGTTAATGAGTTGATGTTCATTTGTCGCCTGATATGGTTATGATTTATGAGTTATTATTCTAAGTTTCTTATGAGTTATGAATCTTAGATAGTTTTAAATTTAGTTCATTAGTTGTCGTCTTATTGTCAATTGACATTGTTTATTGATTCATTTTAGTTTATCTGTTTGCCGAGTGGTATTGGTTGATGTACGATTCATGTTTAAATTTTTTAGTCAGATAATTTACATGAATTTGAGATGCATCGTTAAGAATGTGTTGTTAGCACTAGAAATTATCTTTAAATAACACTTTTACATGTATTACAATACATGCATCATAGGTAGAAACCTGCTTATAGTGACTTCGTTAAAACTTTTGGCTACCGTGAAGTTAAAGTGTAGCGTCGTCTAAGTTGAGATCCTGATATCGCCCTGCTTCTGTACTTGAATATTAGCTCTGGATTCAACCAGATCTTTTGACTGTTTTAACCTAGAATTTTGAATATTTAATTTATATGACATAATCTAAAGTTTCTTAGTAAATAACTTGTTTTGATTGATCCTTTTTCTGGTCCCTGCTTGTGAATTTTAATTTTGTGTTGTTGAAGCATGAATGTAGAAATCTAGGATTTGTTTCTTGCTCCAGTTTTCCTTTTTTCTCCATAGTTTCTTATGTGATTTCTTATGAACTTAACAATGAGCTTATATAGTGCGAAATTCAGGTTGCGGAAATTTAATCACCTTGCCTTGTGAATACATAAAATGTTGGATGAAAGTAAGTTCAATTTGGAACTCCAACTTTGGGCACTTCGAATTTCTCGCGAGCACTGCAAAACTGTTACCCGCTTGCTTAACGGGTAATACTTCAATCTAATCTATTTGATCTCTCAAATATTTTCTTTGTGTTATGCGAAAGTCTGTCGATTTATTTATTGGTAGACAGCTTTGGCATGAAAATTATGGCCTTATATTTTTTTTTCTAGAGTTCGTCTTTAGTTTGTTCTGTTTTTGTTGTGTTGAGTTTACTTCAATGAACTATTTTTTTCTACATTGAGTTCAATTTTGTTTGGCAAAGTGATTAGAAGTTTGGGGTTTTATTTTGGGCTTTTGGCTATTTATTCAACAATAATAGTAATTTATATTATTAAGTACAAACTGTACAAGTATACGGGCGGGTCAGAAATAGTTCAGAAGACCCCACAATCACCTCGTTGTGGAAAAAATAGCCTTACACTAAAAAAAAGTACTTGTAAAATCCCTGAAAAAGATTGATCGTATCAAATTCTTGTTTCAACCGAAGAATATGCCAAGTGAGTATGATCACCTTAATGTTCTCTAATCTATCCCATCTCCTCTTAAGTTTGTCTTATTTCTTGTTTAAAAATACACCATAATATTGATTTGTCCTGATAAAAAATTATTACTTTTGTGATTTCTTTTTCCTTTTGCAGATACTTACTAGACAAGTCACGTGTCAAGCCCGTCACAGAAGATCCATTGTCTGACAAGAACCGTTTTGTGATATTATCTGAACAGATTCAAAATTCCGGTAAGTAGTCTTGAAAATGCCTCAAAAATTTGTGTTGAGGAGCTTTATATCTGTACAAGTACTGGATGATCATGAGGCATGTATGTCTTTTCTATAAATTTCAAAGAGGAAGCTTGATGCTAGTTACGGAAGTCAGCAACATGTGTTGGTTACTTTCATTAACAGAGCCAGCCCTGGCCCAAAGCGAGCAAGGCCTCGCTTTGGAATTGCTCGCTTTGGGCTTCCAAATTTTTGGGGCCACATCTTTGAGGGCGCCTATAAAAGTTTCTACAAACAATAAACCTTGTCCAACCGTAACCAGCATGAGAGCCCCCACACTTAAGATGTGTTGGCCGTGTAACTTCTTCTCGTTCATTTTCAACAAATGGACCCCACCAAAGTATACAACTTTTTCAACAAATTAACTCTAGCCGCTTGAGTTTTAACACATGTCTATTATATAACAGGTAGTCTTTGTGCATCTCTTCATTCCATCTCCACTTGTCACTTCTCTTTTTTTTTTTTTTTGTCGAGAGACTTCTCACTTCTCTTTAGTTCATTATTTTTTACCCAGCTTCGCTTTTTAGTTAAGTTATTATCTATTACAATATTAAATATTCGTTATTATTTTTGAAACCGATACAACAGACATAGGTTTTAGAATATATGTAGCTTTACATTTTATACGCAATAAGTTAACAAAATTGTAAGTTCAATAAATTTTATTTTATCCTAGATAAATCTAAATGACCATCTTTGTTAGCTATCCATTACGCTGAATCCAACCAGGATTAAATTGGTAAAAAAGTATATTATGTATGTGATTTTGAATGAAGGGAAAAATATTTAGTTTCTGCGTAGGTTTTGTAGGATGGCCTCGGGGTCGACGTAAGTTCGTGAGGACCTAAGGTGAATTTTGAATTTACGGACAATACAAGGGGCCTCAATTTTGGACTTCACTTCGGGCCACCTAAAAGTCAGGGCAAGCCCTGTTCATTAATTTTGGTAGACGATGAACACTCTTTGGGCTCGTATTAAGACGTCTTAAAGAACCCCTTGGCTTCTTGAAAAGCTTACTTTCGTGAAGTGGTGCTTAACAATTATCATGATTGGTTATTATAAAAGGATCTAACCTCATTAGGGTATCCCAGTGTTATTTTGAATTATTGATCAATATTCTCTTCTTTTCTCTCAAAGCAATGATGATCGGGGGGGCATTTATGTGTCTGTGAGTTGTCTAGTTTAGTTTAGGGGTGTTGGGCTGGGTTACTCTGCGCAACCTAATCTTTGAGCTTGATTCAAGATTTACATGTATTTTGCGATCGGAGGGTGGTTGTTTTATATGATACACAGATAGTTTGATCTAAAAGACAGACAGAAGAGGGGGCATTTCGCTAGTAGAGGCAAAGCATAATAAAAGAAAGTCTGCTGACATAACAATAACATGTATTTGTGAATCGTGACGATTGATTCAAAGCAGATATATTGAGATTCATGGTCATTTTCTATAGCATTTTTGGGTATTGTTGCTCTTAGTTGACTTCTTACTTATGGAATTTTTTTCTTGATATTAAACAGACTTATCTGGTATCCCGCAACAGACTCTTGATGCACTGAATAATGTGTGTAAAATTGAAGTGGTACCCTATTCGTTGACACTAGGGTACTCCTATTGGGGTGCAGGTCGGTGGTACTATATTTTGATATATTGTTTTCGTACTTTTTTTTTTCTCCAATTGATTCGGTTCCACTTTTCTGTGATTATGCTTGTGGTTGCATATGTTTTGATTGCTTTCCAGATGTTGTTATCCTTTCTATACATGTTTCTGAAACAACAAATTTTTCGTCTTAATCTAGATCATGTTCTAAAGCAGATATTGCCTCCTGGAGTTGAGGTACCTTCATCTTTTGAGACAATAGTTAAGTACTTTCATATGTTATACTCATTAGTTTCTGCATATTTAATCTTCTTTGAATCTTCTAGAATTCCAAAGGTCTTCTATATGAACGGATTTGCATATTATATGGCTTATTGGTGAAGTTTTCTTACAATTGTGGATTTTGTTTTTCAGTTTATACAACTGAAGGGTCTTCTTAGTTCATGAACTAAACTAACAAGTTTTACTGTTCATGCAGGTCATGTTGCTCATCTAAACATACCTGGTAATTTGCTTCCATACAAGGATGTCATTGCGAAGGTTATCTATGATGTATGTATAAGCTCTGCCATCTTTTTAGTTCCATGCCTATGCTAACACTTATATTATTATTATTATTATTATTATTCGTTGTTTAATCTTATAACACCAAAGATATATGTGATTATATTTCATCACGTTTGAACTTCTTTTAGTTAATTCGTACTGTAATTTAGTTGCTAGCTCCAACAGGATACCAGCTCTAACAGCTGCTAAGAGGTGGCAAAGAATCCCACTGAGTGGTCTGGCTCGGTGCAAAACCAGCCAGGTAGTAACAGTTGAATTGGATGATTTGTTAGTGCTGGTCTCTCTATTCATGGGAGTCCATAATTTTGAGTCATAAATATTTATTCTGATAGGTCAAAGTCCAAAGTAAGCTAAAAATTTGTGTGGCCTTTGGCCAGGCTGACATTGCTACCACCCAATGGTTGCAGTTGTTGTTTGGACTATTGGCTTACATTCTGATCTTGATGGCTGGACACCTAACCAACTTCATCTAGGAAAGGTCTCTTGCAACCTGTAGATTGTTATGGTATTCATGATTGTAGGAACAACAATTTTATTGCAGACCTTAGCAAAGATAATAAGTCTTCTCTTGATCCTAATTATCTTTCACAATAATGATGCTATAACCCCACAGCCCCACATGTGTGTAGCATATTTTGTTGTTTGATTGCTTCCGAAAAATCCTTTCCTGGAAGTGCCTAATTCCATTGTTTAAAGATCGTTTTTTATTTTTACAGAAAAACCAGCCAAGAATCAAAACTATAGTTAATAAAGTTGGGACCATTACGAACGAGTTTCGTGTGCCGAAATTTGAAGTTTTAGCAGGGAAAAAAGATATGGTTACAGAAGTCAAGCAGTATGGAGCAACATTCAAGCTCGATTATGGCTTGGTCTATTGGAACTCAAGATTAGAACATGAGCATATTAGACTTGTTTCTCAGTTCCAGGCAGGAGAGACCATCTGCGACATGTTTGCTGGTATTGGCCCTTTTGCGATTCCAGCTGCCCAAAAAGGATGCGAAGTGTTTGCCAACGACTTAAACCCAGATAGCATACGTTACTTAAAGATTAATGCTGAAATCAACAAGGTTGATGATTGCCTTCGTGCGTACAATATGGATGCAAGAGCATTTATTTCTGACTTATTGACAGTGCCTGTTTCTGATACTAAATTGGAAACTGAAGCTCCATGTCTTAAATCTTGTGATGGAAACAAATCATCTTTTAAAGGGGAAGCAGATCCTGGGAACGGAACACCTACAGGTAAAATGTGATTCTGCAGATAGATTTCTTTGATAACTATATCTAAACTTTGTACCGTAACTTATCTTTTTGACACAATTCATTTAAGTTTCAAAAAAAAAACCTTATCTAAGTTTATATGCTCTGCAGTGGGCACGCCAGATGACTTCGTTAACAGCTCCAGTAGTGAAAATGGAAAGGAAGGTTCATGTACAAATTGTGAGGTTGTTGTTGCTTCTAAAAGACCCTCAGAGAGTTGTACCGAAGGTATTACACACCCAAGTTGGCTTGTGCTTATGGTGGTTCAACTTTTTATAATTTGCATGCTGACATGAAATTTGTTCTGATGTTATATCATATTTGATTAAACGGGAGTCAATGGGGGCACTCCGCACTTGAAGTAAATTATCTAGGAAATGCTGATATAATGTCTCTGTTCTCGTGTTTACTCGTGCAGAGTATATAAGTGGGGATAATTCTAGTATTGCTGTTCCAGGTAGGAGCAAGGGCGGCAAAAACAAAAGAGTGAAAAGCTCAAAGTTGTGTAATACTAAGACCTGGGAACATGTTGATCATGTAATTATGAATCTTCCTGCTTCAGCCCTGCAATTTCTTGGTAAGTTGATATTTGTTAAGGTTCATTGTAGTTATAGTTTGTTAGTGTTGCAGTCCATATATACATCTCGGTTTTGATGTTAAATAATCACTATCCTAGTCTTAGATTGTAATACCGTGGGAACAGGTTTCGATGTTACAGCTCCCATATTAGGATACCATATAAAAGCACCTGAATATCATTGGTTCCTAATCTTATATTTAAAAAAGTGAACTTTCTATGTAGATAGTTCCTGTTAACGCTGTTTAGGAAATCAGGAGTTGGGATATAATATGGGTAGTGCTGAAAACGATCAATGTTGAAAGCTTGGTTTTCTAGATATCTATAGTATTATCCTGGTGGCTGTTATAATACTAATTCTTTTAATAAGATATTTCACCAAATATTTCTTTGATGATATATTTCATTAAATCTGTATCTGATGTGCAGATGCATTTAAGGGTCTTATCAGGAAGACACAATGGAAAGGACTGTTGCCTTGGATTCACTGTTATTGCTTCATTAGATCGACTGAAACGCAAGAATCCATAATATCTGTAAGTTTTCTTTTGTTAGACCCATCCTCAAATGTATTATATTTGAAAAGCTTTCAAGGCTCCTGATTTAAGCTAGCTTCAGAACAAAGTTCATAGTCAGTAATTAGTATGGAAAATGACAATCAATTACGTTATCTCAACTATTTGGTGATCGCAAACATGAATAAATATAGTTATTAACTAAATTTTCCGGCTTCCATTAGTTGTCTGGACTGGAGCTTCCTCTATACTATTGATACCTAGCTAGTGCTCTCATTCTTGATTATAGTTATAAACTAATTACTTTTTTTCTTCTGTTTTCAACTTTCTTATAGGAGGCAGAGTCTTATTTGAACGCCAAGATAGAGAACTTCATATTTCATAGGGTTAGAGATGTTGCTCCAAACAAGGTAAAAACTAATTACCCAAATTTTGACTTGCATACTTTCATTTATGTAATTTGTGGTGAAGGAATTCATACCTTGGTTAATGATAAATTTCCCTATGAAGAGTAATTGCTTGTGATTAGATTTACCAC
The DNA here is from genome assembly GCA_002897215.1 of Eschscholzia californica subsp. californica. NCBI lineage: Eukaryota > Viridiplantae > Streptophyta > Magnoliopsida > Ranunculales > Papaveraceae > Eschscholzia > Eschscholzia californica. The sequence continues at coordinate 833,329 of BEHA01005582.1, read as the reverse complement.
ACTTCGGTAAACCAGAACTAAAAAGAAAGATATACAAGCCTATAGGCCGCGTAAGGCAGCTGTAGTCACCAGTTTATATCCCGCTAGTAAAGCTTTCAATCGAAAGCCAAATTTTGGAGTAAGAACCACGATGATTCTTTGAACAGAGAAAGAACCACAGAGGTAGATGGTCAATTTGATCTCTACAATGTACACTTCAAGCTATATAGGCGGACTGTGACTGTGAGGTTGTCTGATTCTTGAGTGCGATAATCACTTCAAGGGTTCTGAACCAACCTCTACCCGCCATTCGGCAAATGGTTGATCGAAAGGATAGGGGTTATGTCAAAATGACGAGCTGGGGCAATAACAAAACCGATATAATAATTGCAGTTATGCTGTAGATGTTTTAGATACCCGCCACCATAGACAATAAAAGAATGCTACTATATTAGTTTTCTTCATGTAATTATCGTTTACTGTCCTTATATCTAAGTAATGTTCCAATTTTCTGAGTTCTTGTTTGACGTTGCAGGCAATGTTCTGTTTGAGTTTTAGACTGCCAGAAGAAACCTGTTTTAACGAGACTGTCTAACGACCTAGGTGTGTGCTGACACATATTAACTTAAACTCCATCTCGAAAGTGATATTTCATAGCTTTCTTTGGTTGCCAATGCAAAGCTCGCTCATCTCCCCGTTAAGATGCAGTTATGAAATGAAATTGAGGTGCAGAGGAAAGGTTGCAACTGGATGTATTGAAATCGGGAAAAGAGAGAAGATATGATTTATGTTGCTTTCAATCATATCTCTTGATTAGTTAGTTTTTTAGCAAGAGTACGCAATAGTGACTAAACAGGTTGACAAACACACGTATAATGTGTGATTTAAAGCATTTTGTTTTGATAGATTTACGGTTGATAGTTGAAGTTTTGTGGTCCATAAGATTTTATCTTTTGATTCATTTATTTCAAATTGTGCTATTTTTATGGAAAAATTGCAGTTCCGTCCTAAACTGGGCTACTTTTATGGATGAAAAATCACCAAGGAATATGATATTTTTCAGGTAATAAGTATTGTAGAAGATGAAATTTTGGCCCATCTTGTTGAAAATTAATCCGTTTTCGTTGCTATATACCGTTTACTTTTTTTTGTTGCATGTGGCTGATATTTTTTTCTTCTGTTTTAGTCTAACTTAGGTGCTGTTTATTTTTTATTTATTTTCAGATCTGAAATCTGAATTGGGACCAATTCAGATTTCAGATGTTTGTTTTCTTATTTAGGAAAATCTGAAATATTAGCTGAATTCAGTTAATGTCTGAATTGGCTGAAAAAATACCCACATTTTTCAGACTTCAAAACAAGTCTGAAACCAAAGTCAATATCTGAATTGTGTTGATTTACATTAATAACCCCATATATTAAAAAAAAATCCACCAGAACCACCACCACTACAACCCACCACCACCACCACTACAACCCACCACCACCACCCCTACAAACCACCACCGCCAGAAAACAAACCACCGCCACCACTACAAACCATCACCACCACCAGAAATACAAACCACCACCACTACAAACCACTACTACAAAGCACCATCACCACTACAAAGCACCACTACAAACTACCGCCACCACTACAAATCCTAACCACCACCACTACAAATCCAATCCGGTCGAATTACTGTTAGAGAAAGAGAGAGTAACCACCACCACCAGAAATACAAACCACCACTACCACAAACCCTAGCCGGTTGAATCTACTGTTATAGAAAGAGAAAGCAACCACTACCACCAGAAATACAAACCTCAACTACAAACCCTAGCCGGTCGAATCTACTGTTAGAGAAAGAGAGGGAGAAAGTGAGAGAGAAAGAGAGAGAGAGAGAGGAAGTTAACCCTACCATCGATTTGCTATTCTAGAGAGAGAAAGAGAGAGATATAAAGAAAGGGGTGGGAGATGGCTGCCGAGAGATGGAGAAAGAGGGAGGGACTAAGGAACTTATTTTGGGTTTTCTATTGGGAGGAGCAAATTAGGTTTTGTTTGGCTGAAGTTTCTAAAAAGGGTATAAATGTCAAATTTTCAATTCAGACCCTATAATTCAGATTTGAAAACAAACATCAATAATTCACCTATTCAGATGTAGCAAATTCAGACTTAGCAAATTCAGATTCAGCAAATTCAGATTCAGACATAAATAAAAAAACAAACAACACCTTAAAGTCACTCTTCTTGTTTTTGAGACGTGTAGGAAGTGCGGGAATTTGTAGGTTATGTGAATATGAGTTACAAATGCTTCAAATTTTAAGAAATTTTTTTAAGAAAAAGCGGTTTTTGTTTTCATTGAAAACTTTTCTGACATTATTGGCTAAAGTTTATGATAAACATATAGACAGAAAAATTTAGACGTCTAGAATATTTATGTGCCGAAATTTGGGGTGGTTAACAAAAATAAAGAAAAATATTTAGACCTAGAAATTCGAGTTCTTTTATATTAACGATAAAACGGGAGTGCTACATGTACAAAGTTCTTGACAAGATTCTTGACTTAATGACTCATTTTCAAAGACAAAAGTTGATCAAAGTTTTTCAAAGTTTGACTTTGATCGGGACTGTTCACTTAACATTTTGTCAAGAATCTTGTCATAGATTCTTTATACATTTAGCATTTCCCTCAATGGTTTATCTTACATTTAATAACATGTCTTACTCAAAATGTTGTTATTGAGATAAAAAAAATACATGTCTTACTCAAAATGTTGTTATTGAGATATAAAAATTCCGAGTAGTTAGACTCATGGATGTAAACTTTTTTCTAATACCCTGTCAAACACTTTAAAACTTAATTCACATAAAAAAAAATGTTTATTTTCTTACTCATCAGAAATGTCGATTTTCTTACCCAAAGTTTTCTCGCATATTAAACAGATCCTTAATGATGTTTCTAAGATAAACCTGTTCTATTGGTGTAGCAAAAATAAATTTCTAAAATAGCAAAAATAAATTTCTTAAGTAGCCATTTTGCATCGGTAGTGTTTGTGGTGGTTGTGACGATGCTTCATGCTTGTGGTGTACTTGTGGTGGAGTTTGAAGACCAATGACAAAAAGTATTTTTAATTTGGCCATTTCATTTCTTTTGTTCCATTCCTGATGTGACTTAGAAATGCCAAACGTTAAATAGTGAAGGCAAAGACACCCCGAAACTATTTAGCTTTCCCCAAAGCGTTGGCCAAATGAGAATTCCTAAAAAAGAATGTAATATTCAACTCAATTACATTATTTATAGAAATTCAATGAACTATTAAATCCACTTCCTTTAAGAAACGAAAAAGAAATCTCTACACTTTCGAAATTTATGTCGATCATTGAACAACTAAATATTGATATTTGAAGAAATAATGAAGGAATAGTACATCACAAAAAAGAGAAGAAGAGGGTCCATTATTAGATAGCTACCGGCTACCAACAACTATCAACATACATGAGACGACCGCTGATGAAGTGGCGCCACCGTGATTAGTGTCGGCGGCACTGCCACATTTCATTAA